>JAULKM010112758.1:0-22615 GCA_032355605.1 Rubia tinctorum
CATCTTTTTAATGGGTGATGAGAGTGACCCGACATAAATCAAATGAAATGAAGAGTTATGACCACAGACATATATATATATATATATATATATATATGGCTATATGTAAAAAGTTTAGAATTAGCAAGTTTATAGTGGAATGTCCCAAAAAGAAAAATAATAAGTTTATTGTGGGACGAGGGGAATATTATTCATATCAAATATGTTGGTAATTGATGATGTGGTATAGTAGTACCGTACCGTACACTTATGATGAGATGCTAATGGTATTTGAGAAATTATTGTCATGCTATTACCGTACCGTACCACACAAGTATATATTAAAAACATAACTAAGAGGCCATTTGGCATGCGGTGAGTTGTATAGTAAATACAAATTTCTATGATTTTGAATTTGGTTGAGTTGTTTGGTTGATAGAAAATATGAAAAATGTGGGAACTTACAATGGTGGAATAAATTAAATCTCTCACACAACGTGGGAAGTATCTTACCGAGAACCTCATCGGCCAGTCACAATTTCTTCATCATTTTATTGTGATTTCACATTTTTCCCTAGTTCAGATCTCTATGCCTCTGGTGCGCCACAGCTATAACGACATCGTTTTATGTCCTTTAAAATTATATTTTACTTTTTAACTTTTCACGTAGTTTTGTAAGACAATTTGATTTATTTTTCATCCGTTTGTTTTATTTCAACATTTATCCATTCCTCAATCTAATAACGAAAATCCCGAAGGCAAAGTTTTGAGAAAAACTATTTTTTCATAGACATATGGAAAGATGAGATTGAATTATATTTATAGAAATGTAAAAGGTTTTAGTTGCAATATTAAAAATTTATTGTGCAACATGCAGTAGCTATAAGTTTATAACCCGATTAATGCAACTCGAAAATTTCATCTTAATTTTTTTCTTTCTAATTTGTAGTTTAAACTTTTGTCTTTCCATAACTTATGGAAAGACCGTCTCTCAAGAGACGAACTCAATTCTTAATCTTAAAACTAATTTAATATGATAAAATATAATTTATTGTTTAGTGTCTTAGATTTTGGGTGAGTTAATATCTAGTTCAATTTCCCTTTCCATGAATGTTTGAAGATTTTAAATATGTGAATGTTGAAAAATATAGATTTTTGAAAAAAAAAGTTAAAGTTTAATTTTGTAGAAAATAGATGAAGTAAACCAAACAACATTCATGTAGATTAATCCTAGGAAATACTAATTCTTTCACGTGCAACCAAACAAACAAACATTTTGTATTTCCCATGAAATTGATTAGGGATATTAACTTTCAGTGAAATGGAAATTCCTCTGAATTCCCACACAAACCAAACAACCTCTAATACTACTTCCGTCCTAAAATAAACTTCATAATTTGACTTTCTAAAGTCAAACCAACCCAATTTCAACCACTAAATGTTCTTAATAAATATGTAAGAATATTATCATGGATTATATATTTGGGAAATATACAAAGCTAACCCTATATATTTGAGAAAGTGCAGATATAACCCTGAGATAATTTTTAGTGCAGATATGACCCTAACTACTTTACATAAGTGCAAATATATTCATAAACACTATATTCTGGCATTGACCTGCTATTTCCTGCCAATGACTGATTGGAAATGACCAAAATACCCTTTCAACCTAATCTAAAATTTTAAAAGACAAAAATGCCTTTTGCCCTAGAGTTGTTCTTCCACCATTGCCAGTTCTCCACCACCTCTGCCACCGCGGTTTTGCCCCAGCCTTCAGCCTCCGTCGCTCACTCACCGCTCCGCCTTTCACCACCCATCAGTCTCGCCTTTGCCCCGCTCAGCCATCAGCATCAACCATTGTCATTCTCTCACAGCATGCCACCAATTTTCAACTCTTTGTTGGATTTAATAAACAACAATCCAATTGTAACCATGTCTAATAAATATAAGTACCAAATTTCCAGTTTTGCGAGATTAGGCATACAACATTCATCCACCCTCTAATACTCTAAGCTGGCGCCACTCCCACCTCCGGCACCTTCAACCTCCAATTTCCATCCTCCGTCGACCGACGTTCATCCTCCACAGGATCAAGAAAAACCCAGTCCACCACCACCACACCTTCTCTCCACCTAGCCCCACCCACCATCTCCCTCTACTCTAAGCCCACCACCTAAACCCACTACTACCCCCTGACCTCTACTTGGGTCTGACTAAGGAACTTGACTCAAACTTGACTCGGCCATAACTCAGACGTTGACTCAGCTCAGTTACCAGATCTGAAGTCGCGCCACCGCTCGAACACTCGAATCGCCACAATTGACCGAGCCCACCCGCCGTTACCCATCGCTTACCACCACCTGACACGGACCACCCGCTGTCATCCGCCGCTCGCCAATGAGCTCCACCCCCACCCCGCCGCTATCTGCCGTTATCTGCCGCTCGCCAGTGAGCTCCACCACACCCCGCCTCGCCAAACCTAAATCTTGGTTTGAAATTGCTCGCCACCACCCTACTTGGCCCACCCTCCGCCGTTGCTACCTGTCGCTCGCCACCACTTGACATAGCCCACCCGCCGCCATCTGCCGCTCGCCACCACCTAACCCTGCCCCTGCCGTCCACCGCCTGTCACCACCAAACCCAATCTACCCGCCACTCCCCACCACCCAAGCAAAGAAAAATAGAAAATGAACGAAACGAAGAAGTTGTGGAAGAAAAAAAAGAAGAGAGAAGAGGAAGAAAATAAAAGAAGTTGCGGGAGAAGAAAAGAAGAGAGAAGAGGAAGAAAAGAAAAAAATGAGGAAGATTTTAGGGCTTCAAGGGTATGAAAGTAATTTCAATGTTTTTTGTATATTTTAATCTTTTTTACAGAGGGGTAAATTTGTCCTTTAAACGTAATACGACCTCAAACTGCCGGAAAAGGTTATATTTGCATATACACTAACCATCTAGGGTTATATTTGCACTTTCAATTATCACAAATATATGTGCACTTTCGTGAATTGTGTAGGGTTATATGTGCACTTCGCTCTATATTTTTATTATCATAATACTCCATATATTTTCAGATTTTTTATTATTTTTTAATGTACATAAAAAAATATTACTCCCTCTATCCCAGCCCTAGGTTTCTTTTTAACTAGGTAAAAAGTCAAAATTACCCTTTGCCCTTTGCTTTCTTCACTCCGTCACCCCTGCCATTGAACAACGCTTCTTCACCACCTACTTCCACCACCGCCTTTCTCTTCACCCCGTCGCAGGGTGGCTGGCTCCGTGCTGACGATGGTGAGTGGCTTATGAATAAAAAATATAAATTATTAAAATTTTCTATTGTATAAGCATAATTTTTAGAAAATTAATATTCTATAATCATAATAACAAAGTAAGATAACATCACATTCCCCACTGCTGCCTCCAGTAGGAGTCTGGTGGTTAAGAGATTATTTATGGTTAAACTCTTCACAACTTATTACTGGATATAACCCCTTTGGTATGAATAGTTTATCGGTCTGGGCCTGGATGTTCTTATTTGGACACCTTGTTTGGGCTACTGGATTTATGTTCTTAATTTCTTGGCGGGGTTATTAGCAAGAATTGATTGAAACTTTAGCCTGGGCTCATGAACGAACACCTTTAGGCTGATATTATGAGAATACTAGGTAGTATAAATATCATTATGGGAGAAGTTGATCGTTAAAATAAAAAAATTAATTGATTATATTTTAAATTTTATGGTATCCTACCATACCATACCAATATCTATTGACTTTTTGGTATACCGATTTGTTAGTATACCAAGGATTTGGTACGGTGGTTGTTTTTAATAATAATATACCAACAATTTTGGTTTAGTACATGGTATTAGTAAAGGTAACGGTAAACATACCGAATCCACCCCTAACAAACCCAAATCCTAATTTGAAATTTCTAGGGAGGACATCGCCACAACCAACCATCACCTCTGACGCTCTCCCCATTCACATGTTATAAGATAGATTATATTATAGAATATTTAAATCAATGTAATCATAAGTATATAGGGTTGGATACATTAAAATAGTCCCGTTCTAGACACTATTAATTAAAAAAATCTTATAAAATATTTATTTTTAATTTTCACTTGCAACCATTCAACACGGAATATCATCAGGTCTTTGTGAATGAGATCACTAGTATCTTTATCACTAATTAGCTTGTAAACTCTATTTTTGTATTTTCATTTTAAAATCTACTACTCCCCTTGTCTCATTTATAGCTTTTTATTTGATTTTTAAAGTCAAACTAACCAATATCAAATTATTCAGTTCTATTAGTATATATGTAACTATTATCATGTAATATGATGTTGCATTAATATATTTAAATTATTTTTTTAAAGAATTTTTTTGCATACCTAATAAGGTATGGGCTAAACGCCCCAACCTCTATGAGAATTAAGACAACAAGGAGGAATAGTCCAAGCAACTAAGGAAAAATGTGTGACGTGACAGGCTTGGTCATTCGATCGCCTAACTGTATAACGAGGAAAAGGAATGTGCAAAAAGGTAGGTTACTATTTATCTTCCTCCTCAGGCTACCATTTCTCTCTACATTTCTCCGAATTGACTTGAGCCTCGGAGCAGACACAACTAAGCATTGGCCCGAATGCCCTCAGTTTGTCTATTCTTGTAGGGATTGGAGTGAGGCGTGGAACAGAGCAGTGATACAACAACCCGTGCAAATATTGGACTCAACATTGATGCTGTCTGTGGGAATATTTTACGATCAACATCTGTTCAATTCATACACCATGGAAGGAGGGCCATAAAAAATTATTAAGAATGCCCTACGAAGAACGAGTGTAGCCTGATTGGAAGAGACACCAAAAATTGAAGGAGAGTCATCCCTCACACCCCTGAGGAACAAGACCAGTTCCAAATGACCAGGAAGCTTAGAAACAACTCAGAGATCTTGCTGAAGATCATGACTTTGTAAAAGGAAATGATGCAAAAGCAAAAAACATTGGATTAATAAAAAAGGCTTGGGCAGCTAAGGGCTGATGTGGTCAGAGGTCCACCATAACCCCAACCAGGAAACTACAAAGTAGTAACCCTAGAGGGAGGAGAATATGGAGATTGATTCAACCGGAGAACCATGAGGCATCAGCGATACTCCGCCACCTCCAGAAAGAAGCTCTGTATTGAACCGGGAGGGGGAAGGTAGCGATGGGATGTTTCTTACGTCCATTTGCCACAGATGAAACATGACCCATGCAAAAACAAGGCCATACCTTTGAATGAGAATCACAAAAAAAATAAGGAACAGGATCACCGTTCACAATAAGGATACAATTGTATACGGCAGACCACAAGTTGAAAATACCCCTCAACCCAGGGCAGTACGTAAGGGTTGCAGACTGAGAGGATCATCTAGACACTTTCTCCACCAACATAGCCACCTTTTCAATACCACATGCCATTTGGTGGAAAGTGTTTACAATGACACTCATATCAGCATTAGGGTTTGGTTTGAGAATTTGGAAAATGAAAGGATAGAAAACTTTACGGACCTGGAACAAAAATTCCTGGCCATATTTCATACAGATGTAAAATTCTAATAGATCACATGATGGAATTGTTGAAAATCAGGGAAAAATTGACCAAAACATTGTCATAATACTGAGAGAGGTACAATGACGAGGAAAATTAGGTAGAAAAAAAGGAGTAACAAATTCCTAATGGAAACATTTGTGAATGGTCTGAGGCATAAGCTATTTTAAGTTATTGCACCTTAAACCTGTAGGGGACAACTGATGAGATGATGAGAAAGGTGGAAAACATCAACAGGGCTGACAAAACTGATAAAAGGATAAACAAGTTACAAACGAAATCAAGGATCAGAAAGCAAGAGGCGGGAGAAAGGTTTTCAAGGAGACCATGGCTTGGGAAGGTGAGTAAGGTGAACTTTGGCGATAAGAGGTTCACGCCCCTAATCAAAATGCCGAAGAAGGATTTGGCTCGGGTAGTAGAAAAATATATCCTCGAGCCTACACATGGAATGAAGTTGGGGGCTCATAACAATTATGCTACTATCATGACGACAATGGCCACATCACAAATGACCGTACCCATCTGAGGTGGCCCACTGAGGCATGTGTCAGGAATGGATAGCCCGTGCATCAGGCCAAGGATGCAAGAGAGTACACTAAAGCAACCTTTATGAATAGCTTCGGGGCAACAGAGCTGGAGGGTTCAGCAAACCGGAGGGCAGACCGATATCAAGAATAAAATAAAGGAAAGGAAATAGGGAGAGCTGAAGTTAAGTAGAAAGCCTATAGAGGCAGTGAAAGATAGAGGTAGAGTAGAGAGCCCACTCCCACAGATGATGTCTTGGTTGTGAAGGTGACAAGCATTTACGCCATTATTGGGGGGCAGTGCAGGGAGAAAAATCAAATCACAGAAAAGAGCATTTTGTAGGTTGATGCCACAAATAACGCTGGTGGAGAAGAAGATGGGCACAAACGAGGTTATTTCATTTGGCACTGACAACCCCGTATCTGGTAGGCATACCGGTGGCAATGTGATGATTATATAGTAAGGAACATTAACAAAAGAATTTAGCGGGCTTTCGTAGATGAAGGAATGTAGAAATTATGTATTGGAATTGTCTTGAGAAGTTGGATGAAAACACTAGGAAGAAGTTAAAGCCGACAGACACACCGCTGGTAGACTTTGAAGACATAACAGTGTGGCTGGAAGGAACAATTCTCCTCCTAATCACAGTAGGAGAAAGAAGAAAATATAAAATGGTAGACATGGAGTTTATTGTGTTAAAGGCAAAAATTTCGTACTACTTCATATTGTGCAGGTCGACATTAGTGCTCCTGAAGTGCACCGTGTCAACCTTGCACTTGCTACGTAAATTTTCCAGCCTTGAAGGGATGGAAACAGTCATGGGAGTTCAACAGAAATCCATAGAATGTTACCATATCGCCGTGATCAAATGGAAGAGAGCCGAGTCACAACAGTTAGTGCCTAGACAAACCAGAAAAGCCCGAGTTGTTCAGCTAGTGTGGATAGTTGGGATAACCTGACATATTTGGGTGTAAAGGTTCATGAAATGCATCTTGAGGAGAATAGAATGGTGAAAATTAGGAAATCCCTACCAGAAGGTGTGATGAAAATCCTGGTAACACTGAGGAAAAACATGCAGGTTTTTGCCTAGAAGACGAGTGACATGTAAAGGGTGTCCACGGAAGTTGAGAACCATTCACCCAAGG
Source organism: Rubia tinctorum (assembly GCA_032355605.1). Taxonomy (NCBI): domain Eukaryota; kingdom Viridiplantae; phylum Streptophyta; class Magnoliopsida; order Gentianales; family Rubiaceae; genus Rubia; species Rubia tinctorum. Next base: position 7,241 of record JAULKM010112758.1, read on the forward strand.
TGGCACCAATGAATAATCCCAATAAGCAGAAAATGAGAATGTTATACAGGGGACCCAATGAACCAGTCAACAAGGTAGTGGATGAGTTGGTAGCAGCAAGAATATTGAAAGAAGTTCCATACCCAACATGGATGGAAAACTCGGCTCTCATTAAAAAAATGGATAGGAGTTGGAGGATGTGTGTAGACTACAAAGAACTAAAATAAGGCCTTCCCCAAAGAATGCTACCCACTGCAAACCGTCGATTAAAAGGTAATTGCACTAATGAATTTCCCGATTAAGTGCTCTCTGGATGCATGCAAAGAGTGCCATCAAATATTAATTCTGAAGGTATGAATATAAAATGTTAAACATAGAATTTATCGTAGTAAAGGCAAACATTTCGTACAATGTCGTAGTTGGCAGTCCCGCGCTCGTGCTCCTGAAGTGCATTATGTCAACCTTGCACTTGATAATGAAATTTCCCAATCATGAAGGGATGGAAACGGTTAGGGGAGTTCAAGTGAAATCCAAATAATGTTACCATATCGGCCTAATCAAATGGAAGAGAGCTGAGTCAAAATATTCAGTGCCTAGGAAGGCCCGGGCGATTTAGTTAGTGTGGCCAGTGGGGGTGACCCTACAAACCAGAAAGGCCCGAGCGGTTTAGTTAGTGTGGCCAGTGGGGGTAACCCGACAGGTTTGGGTGCAAAGGTTCATGCATTGCATCTTGACTAGAAGGTGTGAAGAGAATCCTGGTGAAAATGTTGAGGAAGAACATGCAGGCCTTTGCCTAGAAACTGAGTGACATGAAGAGGGTATCCAGGGAAGTTGGGTGCTACGCACCCAAGGTGGTGCCAATGCATAAACCTATTAAGTAGAAAATGAAAATGTTATATAGGGAACCCAACAAACCAGTTAACAAGGTAGCAGATGAGTTGGTAGCAGCAAGAATATTAAAAGATGTGCCAAACCAAACATGGCTTAAAATCCCGATTCTCATCAAAGAAATGGAGAGAGGTGGAGGATGTGTATAGACTACACTGAAACGAAAAGGCCTACCCCAAATAATGCTACCTACTGGAACCATCAATCAGAAGGTAGCTTCCCTCATGAATTTCCCAATTAAGTGCTTTTTGGATGCATGCAAAGAGTGCTATCAAATAAATCCCAATGCTGGAGGTATACATAGAGAAGAAAATATTCATTACCGAGATGGGAGTTTTGGATATCGTATGATGCCATTCAGCCCAAGGAACGCCGGCGCCACCTACCAGCAAGTGGAGGATAAAATCTTTAAAGGTCAAGTTGGGAGAAATCTGGAGGTATGTGTGGATGACATGGAGATCAAAAGTGCTGAGTATGAAAACTTTATGAAGGATGTCAATGAGACCCTGGAGCAGTTCAGAGAGACAAGAATGAAGTTGAACTTGGCCAAGTGTAAGTTTTGAGTGGGAGAAGACAAGTTCTTTAATCACATGGTGTCTAACAAAGGATTACAGGAAAACCCAAATAAAGTGAAGGCGATCCTAGACACGGTGCCACCCAAAAAATTAGGGAAGTCCAGAGCCTGAACAGAACACTTACTACCAGGAATCGAAATCTTTCAAAGGCATAGAGAAGGCTATACCATTTTTCAATACCTTGAAGAGGTGTATAGATCAAAGAGGTTTTCATTGGGGAAAGGAAGTCGAAAGGGCTTTTTGCAGAACTCAAAGTCCATGTGAACGACCTTCCGACACTGATCACTCCTCTTTACGGTGAGACCCTGTACCCGTATGTGGCAGAGAGTGAAGACACCATCAGCCTAAAGCTGGTCAAGGAGGACAAAAAATTTCAATGGCCAGTGTATTATGTCAGTTGTGTCTTAAAAGGGCCAGAAAAGGGATACACAAACATAGAGAAGCTTGTGCAACTTTGGTGCACTTACCAAGGATGCTGCTACAGTACTTTAAGGCCCATCGGGTGGTAGTATTGACCAATCAACCACTAAAATTGATCCTCACCCAATAGAAAAGATTGGGATGCTTGGTAAAATGGGCGGTAGGATTGGGGGAGCATGCAATAGAATACGCACCCCAACGGGAAGTGAAGGGCAGGTAATACTAGAATTTTTGACAGAAATCCTGAAGGAAAAAGAAAAGTGGAAGGCAGACCCAGATAAATCCAAGCAGAAGATATAACCCCAAGAAGGCACTATGGCTTGATAGGGCCAAATGTTTGGAAGTATATGTGGAAGGAGCTAGCCTCCAGAGTTGAAGGAGAAGGCACAATTCTAATCACAGACCCGGAGATGTTGAGGCAACCTACGCTCTTCATTTTAAGTTCAAGCCTTGAATAACGAATCTGGGCATGAATTATTGATAGTAGGAATGGAGATAGCAAGAAAACTAGGAGGGAAGAAGTTAGAAGCCTAATGGGATTGCATTCTAGTGGCTAACCAATATAGCATGCAGTATGCTGCTCCAAAGCAAATTGTGATGAAATCCCTTAATAGGGAAAGGATCCAGGCAACATAGTTTTTAGAATTTGACATCACACGAGTGCCGAGGTTGAATGACACTAGAGAAAATGCTTAGAGCAAGCTCGTGTCATTAGCATATGCCCATATGACCAAATAGGTCTCATTAGTGAAGAAATGGCCTTTAACGACTTCGTCACGCGGTATTTGTGTGATTCCAACCCAGAACCACCGTTTAAAAAAACTTATGATTTATAAAAAGTTCGTAAGATTCCAAATCCCATGAATTCTATAACCTATATTGGTTTTTTCTACTTCTGTGGACTCGTCAACCGGAAGGACACTTGATATCGAGACATACATCAGCAGGACTGTTAAATGTAATAAAATTACTTTTTTGTACACATAGTAGTTTTCGACCCCATGATTGATTCAGGAACTTACATTTTCTATTCCTAGAACCAACGATTACAAGTTCCGACTCCGGGACAGTTTAAAATGGACGATGGTGGAAATGGCGCAAGTCAAGAAAATACCAAATAAGGCCACCATTGGTGACAATTTGTCCCTTGTCGTAGTATATGTGTTAGATTTCTAATGTACTTCCGAAATTGAAAGAATTCCACATACTTTTTATTTTTTAGATTTTAGAAGACTACTTATAATTGTGAAGCTGGAAGAATTATGTGTCATTCCTGAAACTTTTTCAGGGAAACTTATATTAGAGTTATTTAACATTCTTCTCTACTTCATGGATATATTGTGTGTTTATTCTTACATAACCAAACATATACATGTTGAAAACTTTTCAAATTTTTGGTAGGGTGTGAAAATATTAATGGGTTGTGCAAGTGTTATTTCGGATGACCTATGAACCTTGTATGAGTCTGTTTAACTGGTTGAATATTTTACTGAGGCGGTGTCTAACCATGCAAGGATGGGAAACTGTTCTTTCATTCATTATCTTTGTAAAGATTGTAAAATTAATGTTTATATAGGGGTTCATGGTCTACGTGAACTTTTGATATTCCGGGGTTTCAAAGGATTGTATACGAGGTGGATTTGTCACAGAGAACATGGGGGTTGACTTGATAATGTTGAGGCTGACCGGGCTGCAATTCCTACAAAATAAACCGAGCGGTTTGATGATTTAGTAGAGGACGTAGCTTGGAAGTTTGTGGGTAGACTGGGTGTCCTACAAGCTCTGTAAGATGACAAGGAACCACTTTTTTGCGAGGGATAAAAACATACTATATTAGTGTGGCCCTTAGTGTAATGAATTTGAAAGCTAAAAATTGTCACTCTGACAAGGGAATGACAGAAGGGCTGCAATTGATAAAGGATTGGCTCCCCGTCAGCAAGTTTATACCAGACAGTGTTTACGCTGCTAAGAAAATTCTATGTCCCACGAGAATAAAGTTGGAAAAGATTCATGCTTACCCAAATAATTATATGCTATACCGAGGAATAGAGGATGAAGATATAGATCATTTAAAAGTATGTAATGAGCCACGGTACAAGTCAAAGGCTGACAGAGTTGATGCAGGCGGTGAGATTGATACAAAAATGATTAAACAAAAGCCAAAGAAGGTTACATGGTACCTCCCAATAATTCCTACTTTAAAACTGTTGTATGCAAACAGGGATGATTAGAAGAATTTGACATGGCATGGTGACAGATTGAGACCCGTGATGACTTGATTCGACATACCTCAAGGGGTGATCAGTGGAAGAATATTGGTGACATGTACTTGGAGTTTGGCAGTGAGCCACAGAACTTGCATCTAGTGATATCTACCAATGGTATGAACGCCTTAGGAAATTTGAGTAGTACTCACAGTTCGTGGCCCATTATAGTGGTGATTTACAACTTACCCTTTGGTTAAGGATGAAATGATAGTATCTTTTACTGTAATTGATGATTCTAGGGCCACAACAACCCAATAACGACATTGATGTATATCTTGCACCTTTAGTTAACGACCAACGAAAGTTTTGATTCGAATAGAATTGGACGTAAGATAGTTTCCATGGAGGAAGCTTCAAGATGAAAGCAATGTTGTTTAGTACCATTAACGATTTTCTGGCTTATGGAATTTTTTCTGGATATTCAGTGAAAGGTTACTATGCATGTCCTGTGTGTGAAAATATTACTAGTTTTACACAGTTAGAGTATGGTAGGAAATTTGTATATCTTGGTCACAAAAAGTTCTTATTGGTAAATCACCCGTGACGTAAAGCAAAGAAGTGGTTCAATGGGGAGAACGTTATTATCTGTAAACAACCCGACCACAGTGGTCAAGTCCTTTGGCTCACTGCAATAGGCACAACCAACTTATGAACTTTGGAAGAATGCACACTTCCCTCTCCCTCTAACCCAGGTGGCAGCTTAAAATATATGGATTCAGATCTAGCAAGGCTTTCCAAAAACATCGACAAGCTTCGATATTTGCTGGTTCTCATACACCTCATTTTCCTTCTCATAGGCTTAAGCTCTCAATGCCTACTCTTGTGGTGCCCGTGATCTAGTTAAGGACCCTCATCATCTCGACCTTCCCCTTATCGACTAATGGGAAGCTTCATTGCGATGCTTGACATCATCATTCCTAGAAACATTCAAAATGCCAACAAACGATAAACACAAAATCAACACACAATAACTGACATAAAGCCCTAACAGATAAAAGATAAAAAATAGGTAACAACCTCACTTCTCCAAGGCCTCTTTATCTCAATTGAATGGGAGGTCAATTCCTTCACTATCTTAATTTGTTTCTTCAACCTCGATAACTTATTGGAATGATTGTCAAAAGGTATAACAGTATTCCTCAAGGGCAGAGATTTGTCATTGGTACACTTGATAAACATATATTTATCCGTCCAAACACCACAGTTGCTAGGGAACATATGTACAACATGAACCCCAAGAACTCTTGGGTATAAATTGAACCAATCCCCAATGTTCTTCATTCTCCGTAGTTGATAAAACTCGAAAAACAAAATCTGTCTTAAACTCTTTGCCATCCCTCGTTCACACTACCCTAAAACCAGAAATCATGCATATAACCCAAGGATGGAGTTGGACAAGAACAATACCATAAGCCTCCAACACACCGAAAACATAATCCGGGAAAGGTAGGGTCAATTGATACAACAAATGATGTTTATACACACTGAAATACCCCAGTTGGAGGGCTTAAATCTCCCTCTCTCTCCCTCTCTCACCAATGAAGGGTATCCTAATCTCACATTCATTCAAAAATAGTGATGCTCCCTCAAAGCTACCAAATCACTCTCGATTATAATATTGTCTCAATCATCACCTAACTGGCCACCTCATTTTCCCCCCACTTCATCTTCCCCAAGGACCACCTCCTCATCAATATACACCCCACTATGAGTCGCCTCAATGCCATTGATATTAGGATTGGAAGTGAAGGGCGATAACTAAGAACACACAACTACAAAAGTTTCAAAATGAAAAACTGGGAAAATGCAATTTACCTTCTGCAAGGAAAGCTCTCAGGAACAGGTGACTGACTCTTGAGGATCCTAATGAGACAAAGGAAGCAAGTAAGTTCTTTAAAGAAATTTCTTTTATATAAAAACCAAAAAATTCAAGTCTAAAGTAAATTTCATATAAAAAATGTACCTTTTCGAGATAACCAATATCTTGTGTCAGTTAAGAACCAGATCCATCACTCGTAAATTTTGAAAACCATGCTTTGTAATGATTACTTCGCGTGCCCGTTCATTTATACGCCATTTTCCCCTCGTTTTCCGAGACACTACTAACCATTTCTTGAAATTAAAGGAATATTAACCGGTTACCATGAAATTACTTACTTTTCAATTCATGTGCAAAAGTAATTTTTGTACATCTTCCTAATTCTCACGCATATTTACTTTTTTTCTACCCACAAAGTCATTTTTCAGCTTCACACCTACCCCATGGTTTTATTAAACGAAGCTATTGTACTTTTTTTACCTCATTCTACATTTACTTCACTTTAAAAACTACATCGCTCATTTCGCCCTAAACTTTGCTCCTCATGACTCTGTGGCGTGGGTGCTTATGGTATATATACGACCTGCCCTAACTCAAAACTAAGAATGCAAAGCAGGAAATTCGCTCTCTAAATACACAAAGGGAAAACCACATCGCTTCTCCCTAAAGTAACCAATTTTGAGAATAGTGGAAAATATTACTTGCCATAGTACCCTTTGCTAGACCACGATCTAAGAGAGGGGAGCGTTATATACGAACCATGATCACATGTCCAAGGCTTTATAAAAATAGATAGAGAACACCAGAAGAAGTAAGTGTCTCTTACTCCAAGAAACAGACAAAAAAGAGTAACACTCATTTGAGCGTCAGAGCTTCCTCCCCGGGGACGATCTGAAGGACTCTTGCAGGTACTCGAAGAGGTTGGACTTGTCCAGCTAGTCATTGAAATTCTTAATACTCGAAAGTAATCCCCCATATCAAGTATTAGTTGACCTCGAGATTGATCTTGAACTCTAATACTATAGAGCTGGATTGAGCCTGGTCATATTTGAGCACGAATCGAGATTTAATCAAGTTGTTTGCAAATTTTTCATGAACAATTCGTTTGTTTACATCCTAATCCACCGGATGATATTTTCTATAAAAAAATGAAATCATTCAATAATGATAATGGACATTTCTAAGAATTAGTATAAGCTCCTCGATACTAACTGGCCTTAAAAACTTAAACCAAGCAAATGGCAATGCAAAGAGTGATCCAAGTTAGAAAATGAAAAAGACATTAGAGTTTGAGAAATTCTTTAAAAAGAGTAAATTATTTAAAGAGATTGAATAGGTAATGGACTTGATTGCAAAATGGGGTGTATTTTGTAACTAATCTAAATTCAAGTCTTCATACAACTATCAATTTTTTCCCATTTACTGATCCGCGTCTTCCTCTCTTCTTATTCTTGTAACTTCCTTATCCTCTCACGTATATTGTCTTCATTCCACCAACTTCCTCTAGTAACCTCCATCATCGTGGGTTTCTCGCATTCTCCTCTCGTAACCTACATGGCCCTTGATTTTTTTCCGTTTTTCGTAACCGCCGTCGGTTTTGCCATAACAGTGTAACGTCCAACTTATTTTCTGTGTTTTTTCTGCTTTTTAATGTTGATTATTGTTTGTTTGTTTGTTCGTTCAATTGAGATTTGTCACATAGTTAGTTTTTTTCTCTTTTTATTTTGTGTTTGTTAGATGTCGTTTTTGTTGTCTTTTTGAGCTAGTTAGTTGTTGTTACTTTGATTTTCTAGTTTTAAGTGTTGGATAGGTATCATTTTTCCATGTTTTCAGTTGTTATTTTTGTTTTTCTCTAATCTAGGAAAAAACTTTCTAATTCTTCTTTTTGAATTAATTACGAACTGAATCTATTTACTTATATATTGCATTTGTTAGTATCTAGTGTGTACTTGTTAGTTGTACATTGTATGCCCTTTTATTTTCATTCTATTGTTGATTGTTTGTTTTAAATTAGGAATTACATATGTTTACTTATAGAATAAATTGGTTTTTTATCCTTAACATAGCATCGTATACCATATTTTAGTCCCCGAGACCAAAACCCTAAAACCAGATTCCGGGTGATTTTCGGGGACTAAAAGATGGTATAAGATGCTATGTTAGGGACAAAAAAACTATTTAGTCCACCTATTACCACCCAAAATATGGTTTTGGGGAACGAAAATTTCATTTTGAATCTGTGGGGTACTGAAAGGACGTGGTTTTGGTCTCGGAGACCAAAAGATGGTATAAGATGTTATGTTAGGGACCAAAAAAATAGTTTAGTCTTACTTATATGTTGCATTTGTTAGTATCTAGTGTGTACTTGTTCGTTGTATTGTGTATGACTTTTTATTTTCATCGTTGTTGATTGTTTTTTTAATTAGAACTACATCTATTTACTTATATGATGCACCTTTTAGTATCTATTGTGTAATTGTTAGTTGTACTGTGTATGCCCTTTTAGTTTCATTTTTTTTGTTTATTGTTCGTTTTGAAATATGAATTGCATCTTTTTTACTTATATGTTACATTTGTTAGTATTCATTGTGTACTTGTTAGTTGTATTGTGTATGACCTTTATTATCATTGTTATTGATTGTTCATTTTGAATTAGGAACTGCTTCTGTTTACTTAGACCAAGTCCAATAGCTTCTCTAAAATTTTCTCTAGAATAGGGAATGAAAATTAATATTCCCTATATTTATTTTACTTAACTCCAAAAAATTCCCTATTTTGCATAATTTGGCATTTATTATGCTATAGTTATTTTTTTCATTTAAAACTAAGAGTTCATTTATAATCACTTTAAAATATATAATAAAAATTAAGTTAGTTTTTTTATATCAATATAAAAAATTTGAAACTAAAATTTCGATGTTAATTAGAAACTAGTTTTCTTTACTTATTCTTTTTTTTACATTCATTAGGGTTGAAATAAAAGGTAACAACATGTTTATAATTTTTTTAAAAAATTATAAACTTTAAACCAAAGAGATCAATTCCAATCTTCTAAATAAATCATTATTGGCAAAGCCCTACAAAAAATATATAAAATAAATAAGCATCTCGCATGAGCTTGAGATTATAGTAGTTTTCTTTAAAACATTGTTGGAAGTCGAATGTACATTTTAGTAGGAATGGAAGAATGAGAGAAATATGAGGCTTACATTTTTAATAGAAAAATGAATATTGTGTTATAGTTTGATGCATTCAATTGGAGTTGCATTAAAATTCCATTCCCTATAATTGTTTTTCTCTTTCTACAAATATAGGGAAGAAAGTCTTCTCTCTCATCAAAATCCTTATTTTAGAAAATGTGATGGGGAATCTGTTGGAGTTGAAAAATCCTGTAAAATCTCCATAATCAATGAAAATCCATATTATAGAAAAACTGATGGACTTTCTCTTAAGTATTGCATTTGTTAGTATCCAGTGTGTGATTTTTAGTTGTACAGTTCATGCCTTTTTATTTTCATTTGTTGTTGATTTTGAATTAGAAACTGCATATGTTTATTTGTGTTGCATCTGTTAGTATCATGTGTGTACTTTTTAATTGTATGGTGTATATCTTTTTATTTTCATTGTTGTTGATTATCATTTTTAATTAGGAACGACACTTATATACTTATACATTGCATATGGTAGTATGAAGTGTGTATTTGTTAGTTATACTGTGTTTGTCCTTTTATTTTCATTTGTTGTTGATTGTTTGTTTTGAATTAGGAACTGCATATGTTTACTTATACGTTTTATTTGTTAGTATTCAATGTGTTTGACGTTTAGAAGGAGGTGGATCTAAACTTGAAGTGGTTAAAACTTTTAAGAAATAAAAAAATACTAAACACTAGATTCCAAAAGACGTTCCAGGACGAGGAGGATTCAAATGAAGAAGATATTGAACTAGAGGAATTCAAAGATTTTTGGAGTTGTAGAAATACAACTGTATATTCTGTTTATATATAATATGTGTGTGTGAATATATGTATGTAATTAATGGGATATAGTTTTGTACATATCTACTCTCAATTCCTAATTATCAATACCAATGTTATATTAATTATTAAATAATGCGAATTTACTTAATATTCAAACGCTAAATTTTTAATCATTCTCTTACAACCCTATATTCTCAATTGTTCTTTCTCAGTTCTGCCCCTCCTCATTCAGCCTCAATTTTCAATTGTGCCCGTGACCACAACCCTTTTCTAGCAGTAGTTACAATTGAATATTTTATTTAGTATTCCATCACAAATTTCACATCAAACTTTCATAACCTCTCCACTAAATAAAAGAAATTTAACATATTGATTTTCTTCCTGCCAATACAGCATTTTTTAAAAAGTTCATCTAAGCTAGGGAATTATGATATTGATATGGACTTGTTACTCTTAATGATCATTATATGCTAATTTTTTATGATAAAATGTAATAATTATTTGTACAAAAAAAAGTCACAAGAATTCAATTGTTAAACTACATTGCAATCACTGTAAAGATTTTTTTTTTGCCCTGAAAAAAATTTATGTAATGAAAAGATAATTATCTCAAAACTTTGAATCTTGAACAGGTCAACGGGTACCGTGTTACCCGGCACAAAATATTTTAATACCCCACACATACGGGTACCCGGATGTGCTGGTACTCGAAAGTGTGGGTACTGCATTTGAACACCCCTACATGAAGTGGGAGGCCACTACATTCTTGATAAATCTCCATCACGCCATATTGCTTGTTCAAGTGTCACATCTCCATTTCAAGCTCATTGTAGGTTGGGTCATCCATCTCTTTCACTACTCCAGAAGTTTTGTCCTTAGTATAAGTCATTGTCTTCCTTAGATTGTGAATCATGTCGGTATACCAAACATCATCGTGTTAGCTCAATTCCTCGAGTCAATAAACATGCTAGTGCACCTTTTGAATTAGTCTATTCTGATGTTTGGGGTCCATGCTCTGTTTGTCTAATATGGATTTCAATATTTGTTTACTTTTGTGGATGATCATTCAACATAACTTAGCTCTATTTGATGAAAAGTCGTTCTAAGTTGTTTTCTCTATTTTGCGCATGTTTTACTAACGTTAAAACTCATATTAATGCTTCATTCCATACTTAGCATAGTGATAATTCTAAAAAAATACACTTCAGTTGCATTTCAAACTTGTTGTGTTGATACTCCATCACAAAATGGTGAGGCAGAATGAAAAAATAGACATCTACTTAAAACTGTCCGCACTCTTTTTTTCTCCAAATGAATGTTCCTAAATTGTTTTGGACCGACACAGTTTCTACAACATGTTTTATCTTTAATCTCATGTCATATTCTGTTCTTAACAGTGATAATCACTACAAAGTTCTTTTTCCAAAGAAATATTTGTTGTCTGTTGATGCTAAAATATACAGAAGTGTGTGTTTTGTTAGGGATGTTCGTCCACATCTCAAAATTATATCCCAGGTCGTTAAAATGTGTCTTTCTGGACTATTCTCGATTTCAGAAAGATTATCGATGCTATTGTTCTAAGCTTAACAAATACTCGGTCTCTATTGATGTTACATTCTTGGAAGACAATCTATTAGTCTATTCGATCACAACCTCCACATCTACCTCAAAACCACCCCCTATTCTCCCTCTTATACTCCAAGTTTACTCTAGGTGCTAGCCTCTGGCATCATGTCTTTCACATGTTCTCTCACCTGCAATTTCGTTATTTGATCCATCTCCAAACGATGATCTTCCAATTGCGTTATGCAAAGGTAAACATCAATGCACCTATCATATTTTTACCTTTGTTTCTTACGATCAATTATCATCATTATCTCATTTTTTGTTGCTTCCCTTAATTCTCTTATTTCTAAAACCGTCCATGAAGCCATTTCTGATCCCGGTTGGAACAATACTATGATATAAGAGACGAGTGCTCTAGATAAAAATGGTACGTATGAATTGGTTGATTTACCTACGTAGAAACAGGGTATACGCTGCAAATGGGCGTTTACCGCGAAGTTTAATCCCGATGGGTCAGTTGCTAAATTAAAAGCCTGTCTTGTTACTAAGGTCTGTGGACAAACTTATGACGTTGATTATTCCAAAGCTTTCTCTACTGTTGCCTTATTGGGCTGATATTACCATATGTTTTGGTCTGTATATGTGTTGATATGTTGATCAATTATTTGGAAATTTAGGTTTTGATGGTATTTTATTGCAGTTTAAAAGTTTGGAATGGAATTGATGAGTCACTGTGATTATTGGTCGGTATGCCCATACTGATCAATATTCTTGACACATGGAAACAAAGGAAAAAAGGGGAAAAAAAAACTGGACGTGTAAATACATTCGTGATTAGCGAATTGAAGAAGAAGAAAAAAAATTGCGCAGGAAAGCTGGATATTATGATGGAAAACTTTGTTGGTATAATTTCGTCAAGTCCAACAGAAAATTGGAATTGGATTGCTTTAAGGCTCCGAGTTTTTAGGAAAAGGCATTTCCATATATTTTGGATGTTATTTTTAGATAACGGAGAACATAATATGTCCCGTATTAGTAATGTACGTTTTTCTCCCGCGCAAGATACTTACGTAGTTTTTCATCATTTTCTCACAATCGATATATTTTCCATCATATTTTTATTTATTATTTTGAAGATTAATCCGATTATTTCTTCAAGATAAATTCATCTTTTGCAGTAAAGATCAATGAAGCACTAGCGTCAATTCTCGCGAGATCTAATTAGTTTTTATCCATTGATTGCATGCCTGCATATGTTGTTCTTGATGATATTGTTTATAAATTTTTTTCATATTATTGAGTAGTGCACAATATTTGATAGCATGCCAGCTAATTTAATTCCAATTGAACCAATCATTCATAATTGTGATTTAAGTTTGATTAGTGGTAATTTAAGGGATCAACAATTTAAGTTTAACCATCCAAAGCCAAAGTTTGTTGGTTATGAATTGGGTGTTTCTAATTATTAATGTCGTTGGCATATTAAATCTATAGTGCATCTCTTAGGTTATATGTTAGTTAGAGAAATAGTTAGTGAGGCATCCTCCTAATTATCGATAAGGTGAGGAAAGATTGGTTGCTTGCAGTCATAGCCAACTTGTGTGCATTCATTTAAAGTTATCTTTACATTGAGGGTCAAGATAAAAATCTAATATGGAATTGATCGGAACTATAATTTTCTCATTATAGTTAAAATATTTTCACAACCTGTAACAAATTTTCAATTTTTTTCTCAATTTTTAGTTTTATTATTCATCACTCTCAAATCACTTTGGTTACAAAATCGCAGGTTAAAAATTAAGGAAAAATCACGTCAATCTCTTGGGGAAATGAACTTTTTTGCTGCTATACTGGTCAAGGTGATCATACCTACCACCAGATCATGAAATTAAACGTTTGGCTTAGAGCCCGTAATTATCTTTGGTATAATTTGACGCACCATTACCAAGTTAACATCTTCTGGATTTTTTTATTTCCTTAGCAGCTACTAATCAATGGCCTTTGCACCAACTTGATGTCAAAAGCGCATTCCTTAATGGTAATCTTCAGGAGGAGGTGTATATGGAGTAACCTCCTGATTTTGTTGCTTTAGGTTGGGAGGTGGGGGGATGTTAGGGCAAGTTTTTCATCTTCGAAAATCTTTGTATGGTCTGAAACAAAGTCTATGTGCTTGATTTGGCAAGTTTAGTAAAACCATTGAGAGATTTGGTATTGTGAAAAGCAAGTCTGACCATTCAGTATTTTTTAGACACTTAGAAGTTGGCATGATTATTTTGGTAGTGTTTGTGGATGATATTGTTATTAAAGGAAATGATACGGAAAGAATTTCATCTACAAAATCTCATCTTCACAATTAGTTTCAAACTAAAGATTTTCGGGGTGTAAAGTATTTTTTTTGAAGTTGTGGTTACTCAAAGTAAACAAGGTATATTTCTATGGAAGGTATGTACTTGACTTACTGACTGAGACTGAAAATTTAGGAGTCAGGCTTGGTAATGCTTCAATGATTCCTAAGGTACACTTACAAATGATGGAAAAATATTTGAAGATCTATAAAGGTATCAAAGGTTGGGCGGAAAGTTGACTTATCTTACTTTGACTCATCCTCATATTTCTATTTAATTAGTATGGTCAATCAATTCATATCATCTCCTACAGTTCATCATTGGGCAGGATAAGACTAGATTTTGTGTTACTTGAAAGGATCATTGGAGAGAGGTATCATGTATGCAAATCATGTGCATAATCAAATTGAGTGTTTTTCAGATGCTGATTGGCTAGGTTCAAAGATTGATAGAAGGTTTATTTCAGGCTATTGTGTATTTATTGGTAGAAATTTGGTCTCATGGATAAGTAAGAAACAACCAATTATGTCATGCTCTAGTGCATAATATGAATATAGAGCTATGACACATTCTATGCGTGAGATTATGTGGATAAATTAGTTGTTGACTGAATTTGGGTGCTACTAATATGACATTTCATGAGTGGACAAAACACATTAAAATAGACTTTCACTTTGTTCGCGAGAAAATTCATCAAGGCTTGATTGCTACTGATTATGTGAAAACTATGGGATATCACAAAGGCTTTGAATGATGCTCAGATTAATATATATGCTCCAACTTGAGGGTGGGTGTCAAAGTTGTATAAATACAATTGTTTATTCAGGTTATTTGCTTTAAATATAGAATGTCAATATGTATATATATGGTTATAATTAGTGAGATATAGTTTCATAGAATAGATACAATAGGTGTGTATAAATATTAGGCTATCTTTATAATAGAAAGCATCGAAATATCTTCATTCTAATTTTTGTCGACAAAGATGATTCGCCCTTGAAGATTGATAGTGGATTCACACTGTTAGAAATTGTTGCCTAATCTAGATAGCAATACTGATATGAATCTCCTTGTGAAGACTCTGGATTGCGGAATATTAGGTCTTTATTTAAACTGAGAATTTGCTCAACTCAGTATAAATGCACAAAGAAGCAGCGTCTAGCCCGCAGGGTACACCCAACTCAGACTTGTTATCTAAATAACCCGCAGGTTTAGATCACAAGATTTCTCTATAAGCGTCTAGCCCGCAGGGTACACTTACAAAGGAGATTGAAACTTTAATAGCCCGCAGGTTTAAGCAACAATGAAGATAATGAGAATATCTCAAAATTCTGAATATTTGATTGAGTGCTATAACCCACGGCTGAACCCTCTTTTATAGAGGTAAAATTCAGTCATTACAAATAGAAACTGAAAAGAATTATGGTAGGTTTAAAAAGCTAAAACCATATCTAACTAGAATTCCTAAAATAAATTTAAATAATTACCATATTCATCTAAGTAAATCAATCCAAATATTGGATGAATTCTTAAATGAAT
>JAULKM010112768.1:0-22607 GCA_032355605.1 Rubia tinctorum
GAATTGAATTCAATGAATACTCAACACTGCTATTCAACTAAGATAGTAGGCACAAAAGCGCCTCTAACATATTTATGAAAATTACGCTATGGCCCAAAAAAATTATGACATTATCCTTCTCTCCAAAATAAACATTTTTTGTTATTCTTGTATAAATATAGAAATAGAAAACAATTTTTTTGGTGAAATGTTGGAAAGCTCTAGTACATGTTCTAGATTAACTTAAAGTTGATTATTTAGAAGTAAGAAAGAGAAATCGAAGAAGATTACAGATATATTCTTGTGCCTAATTATTGATAAATATTCCATTACGGACTTGAAAAATACAATAGGGGTGTATAGGGTAGCATCACGTTCGAGCATATTTCAATTTGGAATTACGAGTAAAGTTTTTGTTTTTTGCACTTAGTTCCCTCCGAGAAAGTTGGAGTTGTCGAATCACGAAATTGGTGATACCAAAATGAAATTCGATAATGTACGATTGCATGTTTGCGATTTGGGCATGTATGGGTGAACATAAGGGCCTTGAAAGTCAACATTGAATACTTCTACAATATCTTTAAAAATTACACTGTGGCCCAAAATTGTGCTACCCCATTATCCGTTGCTCCAAAATACATTATTTTTCTTGCCTAAATATAGAAATATTGAATTAATGATTTTTTTGGTGAAATGTTGAAAAGCGCTAATACATGTTCTAGAGTAATTTAAAGTTGATTACTTAGAATTAAGAAACGGAAATTGATTACAGATATGTTCTTATGCTCGATTGTTATAAATATTTTGTTACTTGTTTGGAAAATACAATGGGGGTGTATAAGATAGAATCACTTTTGAGCGGATTTCAATTTGGAGTTACGAGTAAAGTTTTTACTTTTTGCACTTAGGTCCCTCCAAAAATGTTGGAGTTGTCGAATCATGACATTGGCAACACCAAAATGAAATTCAATAATATACGATTGCGAATTTGAAATTTGGGCATGTATGGGAGAACATAAGGGTCTCGAAAGTCAACATTGATTACTTCTACAGTTTTGAAAAATTACAACGTGGTCAAAATTGTGTTACCCAATTATCCATTCCTACAAAATACATGATTTTTGTTATTGTTGCCTAAGTATAAAAATATTAAATTAATTAATTTTTTGGTGAATTGTTGGAAAGCGCTATTACATGTTCTAAAGTAACTCATACTGTAAACCCATTTTTCAAAACTTTTTTATCCTAATCTAGCTTGTAAATGTTGGGAATTTTTCTATGTATCGACCACTGGTATGACTACCGGTGCCATTTGTTAACATATCGATAACTATACAATTAAAATACAGCTTTGTGGGGCTGTTTTAAAATTTCAAAGTAGTTTTAAATTTTTTTTAATTAAATACAATCCTAGCACCGATATAGGTGCTAGATAATTTTTCACCACAATTTTAATTGCAAAAATTACTATTCCGGTCATAAGCACGGGTATTAGCACCGGTATATGTCATTCAGCCAAAATTGGTGTTGAAAATTATGAAATTCGGACTTTTTTTTCTTGATGGGCACCGGTATCTAGCATCGGTATTCAGTGAACCGGTGCTGGATTTATTAATAGGCACCAGTATTTTGTTTCATTTACCATATTACCAGTGCCTATGAAATACCTAGCACCGATATTGCTCTCCCAATAATGATTATCGTGCCTATATACCTGTTTTCCAATAATGTATAACTAGAAATTACAAGTTACAACGAAACAGCACCTGATAATAGTGCAGTTGCAAAAAAATATATTATTGAAATATGATCTAAACCAACCCAAATTTAATCGGGTAGCATAATAACCCGATCTAAAATGAACAAACCCAAAATATTTTTGAATCCAATATGAAACATTATAAAAAATAACTAACATGATTAGACCCGAACAAAACTTCACTACAAAAAATGACACGACAGTAACCCGATCTGATCCAACCCGACAATATTCTGACATGACCCGACCTGACCCGAGTATAAAAATTACAAGACAATAACGGGACCCGATATTAACTCAACCCGACACGACCCAATCATAGGAAAAAAAAACTAACACGTTTTCAACCCGACACGATAGTAACCCAACCCGACCTGACGCGACAACTGAAATCAACATGTTTCAATACGACACGTTTCCAACCCAACACGAACCCGACACAATAACCCGAATTGACACCTCTATTCTCACCCCATTAGAACAAATGCTGGGAAAATTTTTACCAATTTTTTTCTCAAATGTCACCAAAGTAGGAGTAGTTTTATGTACTACAATATTCAATAGTATAAGAGTCCATCTCTTGAAATACTGTTTTTTATAATCTCTGAAAAGATCAGAGATTCAAGTGCAATTGTACCATAAAAAGATGAAAAAATTGCGGGTTAAAGCAATTAAAATTCGGGACAAATTCGGGTTATAAGCTATTTGAGTACACTAGTGGAGAATCTTTCATTAAAGGCATACAATCAAAGGCGGTTCTTAAGGAACCGCCTTTAATGATGACCCGAGGGAGCTTACAAATTTGGAACTCCCTCCCAAGTCACTCTGAAAATTTTAAAGGCACTTTTCAATCGAAGGACCGCCTTTAAAGGGGGTGTCTTTGTTCCCAAGTATATACAACAACGTGGGTTCCCCCCCCCCGGATTATTTTCCTAAAACTACACTACATCTTTTCCTTTTGTACCAACCCCATAGTTTATTTTCTCTCTTTCTCACCCTCACCAGCCTCTCCGCCGCTAAGCCCGCTCCCTCACCCTCTTCGCTGCTGAACTTGTCTCTCCACCCTCTGCTGCTAAGCTCGTTAAGCGTGTCGTTGAATCAACGCCTCCTAGCTTGGCCTCTGCCGATCCTGGCCACGCCACGCTTGGCCTCTACGCATGTCCTTCGCTGCGGATCCCTACCCCAATTTGTTTTCTTGCTTGTTGTCGGAAACCTAAGGTTTCCAATAGCCTTTTTTTTGGACCGCCTTTGATTGATCAAAGGCAGGACCAGAGAAGGCACTTTTTATGTGCCTTCTCTGGCTCTATAAAACCGTCTTTATCAAGGTTTTTCCACTAGTGGTAAACTCTCATGCCTATTTGTGTTTTGATTGGAAACATTACATATTTATAGTAAAAAATATATAGCATATTTAGAGTAAAACATATACTTCAGAGTTCCAAATTATATTATATGTAATGTTTCTCTTGCAACGACTGTAGATTACAAACCGCTAATTTTATATTATTATAATTAAACCTTATTTTTTCATACGCCTTTGAAAAAACCGTAATTTCCAAAACTTTGTCTGGACCATTTTTCCGAATTAAAGTAAGTGAGAGTGCTAGCTTTTGATTCCACTCAATTTGAATCACCATTTCTCTATTCTCACCATTTCAGACTATTTTTCTACTTTTCCGCTCCTCTTACTACACGAAACAACACTTTTTACCTCGTTTTGCAGAGATTGTTACCTCGATTTTCATCCATAAAAAACCGAGGTAAATGTGGGTGTAGTAAAATGTATACTTTTTATCGCGGTTCATAACCAAGGTAAAAAATAATGTTTACCTCATTTTAAAAAATTGAGGTAAAACGTGTGAAGGAAGGAAGTAGGTGCAACAACCCATATAGTTAAACTACAGTAAAAAATAGGGTCGAGCCTAGGTGACGTTTCACGTGATTTTTCCTGAAATAAAAAACTATAAAAAGCAGAATCAATGTCGATTGTGCTTTCAGTAGTTCATAGCCAACATGAATTTTCCTGCCAGATCCTACAGCTCAATTCACATGTCTATTTGGGAAAACAACACACAAAAAATTAAAATCACTCCAATGTTAACAACAAAGATTTGATTAAATGAAAATCAAATAAAAATCTAATACATTATAGCTATAAAGAGAATACATGAACATACTTTAAAAAATAAACAAACATCAGTCGTGGCAAGAGCACAGACAGACGCTGGCGGAGCGCGGCAGAGAGCGGCGGTGCAAAAGCGTTGAGAGACGGGGCAAAGACATAGAGTGGCGGGGCAAAGCGAAGAGCAATGAAGACAAGGCGGAGTGCAGCACTGTGGAGCACAGCGGATCGGCTGTGGAGGGATAGAAAAA
The DNA here is from genome assembly GCA_032355605.1 of Rubia tinctorum. Classification (NCBI taxonomy): domain Eukaryota; kingdom Viridiplantae; phylum Streptophyta; class Magnoliopsida; order Gentianales; family Rubiaceae; genus Rubia; species Rubia tinctorum. The sequence continues at coordinate 4,112 of JAULKM010112768.1, forward strand.
GGGGAAGATTGGCTGGAGAGGCAGAGTAAATGGACGATCGCTGGTGGAGGGGGTAAAGAGAGGGAACTAGGGGTTGGCATTTCTAGTACAAGGTTTTGGGACTGGGTTTGGGCTAAAAATAAACCAGCATTTGATTTAATTTGTTCATTAGCTTAATTAACATTAGGCTGGATTAATTAATTATGTTCATTAGTTTAATTAAAGAATATAATTTGTTTTTAAAATTAATTATATCATTTTGAATTAAAACCACATAATCATTTTAGGTTATTCTGTTTTGAGTATGATAAAATTACGAATTATTTTCCTTTCAAAAATGAATTATTGAATAAGTATTGATCTGTCTCCATACATTAGTATTATTCTTCAACTTGATAGATTAGATTGTTATGTGCGTAATGATCTTCAACCCGATAGATTATATTTCTATGTTCGTAATGATCAATAAATTTAGTTATTCGCGTTGATATTTTGTTCTCGTTCTGTTTGTACACATCGTGTTTTCGCAATTTTGTGTGTTTTTTGTTAGGTTTTCCATTAATTTGGTTTCTTCAAATCTGTGGTTTTCAAGGTGTTTACAGGTTGAACAACATAGATCGTGATTTGGGTCAAGTGGTGTTGCAGTTCTTGAAGATCTCTGTTTGGCAAAGAGATTGATGTGTGATACGCTCTTGTCTGCCAAGTGGTCAAGGTTTTAGAGAGCAGCGAGTTAATATCCCGATGACGATATTACAGTTCTTATTGGATCTTTAATTTGTAACAGTACAGACGATGAGTTTGGTTGACTTGTAATTTAGATATATTTGCAATAGATTAATTATTGCTAGAGGGTAATCGAAGTGGATGTCAATTCCACTTGTTGAATCGCTGCTGAGATTTTTTCCCCAACAACTATGAATGATATTTTCCAAAAAGGAGTAAGGGTTATCTTTTGATTAGTTAAAATCAAATTATTTTACTAGTGTTCATATATGGAAAATCAAGTAAGGGTTGATCATTAATTAGTTAAGTTCTATCCCAAGAAAGGACTTAAGAACATTTATCAACATATGCGACATTAGTTAAGTTGACTTAACTCATAAGTCAAGTTAAGTGCGATGTTCTAAACAAATATTTCTTGAACGTTGACTAGTTAAGGTAAATCCTTAGTTATTAATGTTTATATGTGGAAAGTCAAGTGAGCGTTGATTGTTGATTAGTTAAATTCTATCAATTTCATTGGAGTTTATTTACAGAATGTTAAGTAAGGGTTTATCGTTAATAAGTTACGGTAAACCCCTAGTTATTAATGTTTATATGTGGAAAGTCAAGTAAGGATTGAACGTTGATTAGTTAAGCTCTAACTATTTCATTAATGTTATGTATGGAATGTCAAGTAAGGGTTGACAGTTGATTAGTTAAGTTCTAACCATTTTCATTAGTGTTTATGTATGGGAAGTCAAGTAAAGGTAGATCATTGATTACTCAAGGTCAAACCTTTTCATTAGTGTTTATGTATGGAAAGTCAAGTAAAGTTGATCGTTGTTTAGTTAAGTTATAACTATTTCATTAGTGTTTATATATGGAATGTCAAATAAGGGTTGATCGTTGATTCCTCAATGCCAAACCTTTTCATTAGTGTTTGTGTATGGAAAGTCAGTAACGGTTGACCATTAATTGATTAAGGTCAACCCTTAGTTATTAATGTGTATTTATGTAAATTCAAAAAGGGTTAATCATTGATTAGTCAAGATCAAACCTTTCCATTAGTGTTTATGTATGGGGAAGTCAAATAAGAGTTGACCATTAATTAGTTAAAGTTAAACCTCGGTTATTATGATTTGTGTATGAAAAGTTAAGTAAGGGTTGACCGTCGATTAGTTAAAGTCAAACTATTTAATTTGTGTTTATATATGAAAAATCAAATGAGGGTTGACTTTTGACCAGCTAAAGAAAATGTCAAACCTTTTTATTAGTATTTATGTATGAAAGGTCAACTGCGTGTTTATCAATGAAATTTTATATACTACTTATTTTATATAATTATGAATAAGTAGTTTATAAAAAAAAATCGATGAAAAAAAAATATTTATTGATATTTGACTTCGATCGTATATTACTGGAAGTCTACATTTAATTTATTTCATTTGAAAATAAAGGCATAAAGTCATTGTTAAAAGTATAGTAATAAAATCTTTAAAAAAATCAAAAGAAGATGCGTAGCATAAAAAAATTACAAAATTATATTTTACTTTTGTTTAAAAATAATTTATACTCCCTAGTTTTAAAAATTATATATATATTCACTTATTTTAAATCGTTCGTTTGATGTTATCTAGTTATTCATATACTAATAAATAAAATACAAATATTAACAATAAAATACAAAGGTTGAATGTGAATTTGCGAATGTATAAGTTTAATTCTTGGTTTATAATATTGAATATTATTTTACATTACATATATATTAGGGATATATGCATTCATACCCTCTAGTTCCTTGTTATGTGCATATTTACCCCCGAGTTTTTCTAAAGTGCACTTATACCCCTAGATTAGTTTCGCCTTAAAAACTTGTACCCCTCCTCCCTAATTCTGGCTATTGTCGGCCATTAATCGAAATGAAATTACCAAAATACCCTTTGCCCTTAAGTCCCTTTGCCCTCTCCGCCACTCTGTCACCACTCTACGGTTGCGCCGTCAATTCTTCACCTCTGCCCCAACCTCCACCTCCACCTCCACTGCTGCACTACACACCCACCACCAATTCACCAGAACCCAACATCACCGTCGTCACCAATCCACCGACCAGCCTTTTCCTTACCTTTTCCCTGTTTATAAACCCCAAGCCGATTAACAACACTGTTTCCAGCACTGTTTCAGCTGATAGATGGCTTCCAAATTAGGTCGTTTCTCCATATTGAGGATCATCGAGCAATCAGCCCCAAGGTTAGGATTAGCCTCTGAGGCTTCCTAGATCTTGATGATTCGACTCGTTCATTCCTCGACTCGGATGCTCCAGAATTAGTTGGACATGGTGGCTCCTCCTCTTCTGCAGCACAAGGAAGAAGAAGATAAACTTCACCGCAGGCGGCGGACGTTGAGGAGGAAGATGAAGATTACGGCAGAGATCTCGTGAATAAAGAAACCAGTGAGATCAACAGTCATAGAGGCCTCAAGCCGACTCAGTTCGATAATTGAGAACAAAGAGGTTGATGCACTGATTTTTAGCTCCTTTTTTGCCCCACCTGACACTTCAATTTCTGCCCCTGCCACCATCACCATGAACAACCCCATCCCAACACCAACATCCGATGAAGCCCACAAATCACGGCTTCCGCCGCCACCAAACACGCTGGATCCGCTCAGGCCACCACTACCACCCGGTGATGCCCAACTGGCAAACGAGCTGACGAGGACACAAACGGTGAACCAAATGAGGCCAGACAAACTAGTTTCTTGGTCTGAGAAAAAATGTTTCCAGAAAGGAATGAGAAGAAAGAAGAGAAGAAGTGGCATTGGGTATATGAATTTTTATTTTCTTTTCATTAAGGGGTAAAACGGTCATTTTCACTTATTCCGGCATTGATCGAAATTGACCATTTTCTAATGACTGCAAGGGTACAAATGCACTTTAAAAAAACTTGAGGGTATATATGCACATAACAAAGAACTGAGGGGCATAAATGCACTTCATTCTATATATTATTTGATAATGTGAAAGGGCTAAAAATTACTATTTTAGAAAATGGGTCTAAGTAGGAATATGGCCCATGTCTGCGAGAGGGACGTGCGGATTGGTCACAAAAGCATTCGATATCGGTAAGCGAGAAAAGTGTGCGACGTCGGTAATTCATGTGTGCGAGATGGTCGTGAAATGTCGGTCACATAAACAACCAACGTAGATAGAAAGTTATGCAATGTCTGTCATTCATGTCTGCGAGAGGAATGTGTGTCATCAGTCACATAAACAACCGTCATCAGTAAGCGATAAATGTGGCGACGTCGATCATTTAATGTTTGCGAGAGGGACGTGCGACGTCAGTCCCAAAGACAATCGACGGTTAGCGAGAAAGACATGCGAACTCGGTCATTTCAGACTTTTTACCTCGATTCTTTTAAAAACTGAGGTAACAATAGTACATTTTACTTCAATATATTTTAACCAAAGTAAATAATATTTTTTATTTTATTTTAAAAAAATAATCGAGATAAAAGACTTTTTTACTTCGACTATTTGACCCAACCAAAAAAATTGAGGTAAAATGGCCGAATTAATAAGTCATTTTCATGTAGTGTCTTAAAAAACGTTGTATATTTACCACCAACTTTTCTTAGGAGGACGCTGTAATTGGCTCCAAAGATTACGTAGCGGCAGGGGCGGATCTACATGGGGGCTAGAGCCGGAGAATTTTGATAGTAAATTTTTTTAAAAAAAATTATCAGCCCCTCTGCTAAGGAAAAAAATTGAGATTTTTTTTTTACTGATAGATCAGCCCCCGCCAAATATCTATCCTGGTTCCGCCCCTGCTTAGCGGATGTACACTTGTATTTGATGATAAAGAAAGAGAGAACAAAGCTGTGGAGCAATCTCAAGAAGCAAGGAATAAATTATCACTGGTTATAAATTGACTGTCCAATTATCGTCCTATGATGTTGGAACTGGATAGAACCTGCAACTCCTTTATAAAACACAAAGTTGGAATTGAAGACCTATTGTATATGGCTACCTATTAGAAAAAGTGACATTTTAAAAAGTTTATAGAATCATAATTGGAATTTTAAATTTACATACTATTATATTTTTTAACATAAATATTATACATTATAAAAAATAGGTATAAGCACAAACTCTTGTTCTAAACCACCAAATTGGGAGATGAGTCATTTTCTAATTACTCTCTGTGTCATTTCAATTTGCAATTTAATTACTAATTTATTCAAAACTTCTTAACTTTGATCATAAAATTTAATTGGTGTATGAATATAAATATTATTGCGTGATACCTTGATATTCCGCCGTTGACCACACTTGAAATGACAAAAAAGCCCTCAAGGCAAAAGTTGAATTTGTGTGGACAATTATACCCTTACCCACCGTCGCTGCTCCACAACCTGCCGCTGCTGCTCCATCACACCACCATCGCACCATTAGCGAACTCTGATGTGCCACAACCCGCCACCACTGGCCGCCACCGCCACACAACTCTCTAGTTATATCCCTCGTCCCACCGAAGGTGAAGAAGAAGAATCTTAGGCGTGTCTCTAGCTCACATCTACAGCGTGGTGGCGCCACCTTCCGTGTCTGTTGTCCCCACCTCTCCTTCTCTCTCTGGAACAGTGGCGACAGATCCCTCATCTTGCATCGCTGCTCTGCTCTCCCTCGAGTAGCGACTCACCATCCTCGATGAGCTCATCCGGGCCTCACCTGACCCAGATGCTTCTGACCCATTTTCCATTAACCCAACCTCTCCCAGCCCTGACCCGCCACCATCTCTCAGCGACCTGTTTTTCACCTAACTCGAGTGCTTCTCCACCCAACCCTAAGCAGCGACACCTGCCACCATCTCCAAGCTAGCTGTTTTCCATCGACATGAGAGTTAGAGTTTAACTAGAGGGAGAGCTATTGGAGTTTAATTTGAGGGAGGTGGCAAAGCTCGAAAATAAGAAGAAGAAGAGACGCAGAAGAAAAGAATAAGAGAAGAAGAAGAAGAGAAGAGGAAGAAGAGAAGAGGAAGAAGAGAAGAGGAAGAGGAGAGGAGGAAGAAGAAGATTAGAGTTTAGGGGCATAATAGTCATTTCACCCTTTGTTTATTTTTATTTATTTTAGAGAGGTAAAAGAGGCATTTCGTAGAATTCTGAACAAAATTTTCCAGAATGGTCAGTTTTGCACTTTCACTAATGATCTAGGGTTATATTGCTCTTTTGAATATTGCAGGATTGTATTGGCACTTATGTCAATTATGTAGAGTTATAAAAACACATTTCTCTTTTAAATTACTATTCCCTCCAGTTTTTTATATTGACACTATTTTCTTTTTAGGATGATTTTTATTAGAGAAAAGTGCATTATAACCGAACGTAATGCACATAAGTGCAAATATAACATTTTGATAGCTGAAAGTGCAAATATAACCCTAGATAGTAAGTGTGAGTGCAAATATACCAATTCCGGAAGATTTAGGTCGGAATGCAGTGAAAATAATATTTTACCCCTCTAAAAACAAAAACAAAAAGAAATGTGTATAATGCCCCTAAACCGTAATTTTCCTTTCTCCTCCTTTTTTTTCTTTTTCTTTCCTATTCGCGTTCTTTCTTCTCTCCACTGTTCTTTTTCTTCTCCGCCGGTTCTTTCTTCGCTTACATCATCTACAATGCCAGGCGATGTGTGACGGAGTGGTTTGGCACGATTTGGTGGTTATGGGGCGGGTGATTGAGCGGCTTGGGTTTGGATGGACTGTGGTGGTTTGGGTTTGGGTGCAACGGAGCGGTCACATGAGAGAGGGGCGAGCGGAGGTGCTGGGGAGGTGGTTTGGGTGGGCTGGTGGGTGGCGCTGCAAAGGTGAGGTGACTAGTTGGGTGAGGTGGCTAGTGTGGTGGCGGTGGGCGGGACGAACTAGGGTTAGAAATGGGTGGCATAGATAGGGTTCGACAACGGTGTTTAGATTGGGAGATTGAGGAGGCTGAACGATTGAGGCTCCGGTCGGTGGTGGTGTGCCCAGTCGATGGGTTGGGATGGGAGGTTTTGACAGGTTGGGCGAGAGGTTGGTGGTGGATTTTTGGGTGGTAGTAGTTTGGGAGGTTTTCATATCTAGGGTTTAGGGTTTTCAAATCAGAGCGACGGTGAAGGTAGCAGAACGGTGGAGGAGGTTGTGTGGCAAAGTGGCGGAGGAGGTGGTGGAGGTGGAGCGGAGGCGCCGGAGGTGGTGGTGCAATGGCGGTGGTTGCAGACTAGCGGTGGAACAAAATAGTTTTTCAAGTTTTGGTATTTGGCTAAAAGGGTAGTGGCACATTTTAATTGTTACCCGAAATGGTAATAAATATGTTGTAAAATTTCTACAATATCCTATTTAAGTTCAACAACTTTTTGATTGAATCCACCGTTTTCCCAAAATATCTCTACTTTTTCACAATTATTTTCTGCCACATCAACTTGCATAAAATACCAATCCAAAAGTGTATGTGTCAATTAATCCGGAGCAGAGGGGGTATTATTGTTTTCATTCGCTTAATTTACTTTTTATCCTTCCAATTTAACATTCACCATTCACTTCACCTTTTAAAAACTTTGTGCCCTCTTACATTGCCAGTATTTGAATATCAGAGGGAGTATATATTGACATAATGATGCACGATTCAGTTACAGTTAACGGTCAAGAACCACCGTAGCTCAGCCTTTTCACCCGTCGCTAAAGGGGTCATTTGCACTAGTTTGCAGTAAAGCCCTGTCCAGCTCATCTCATAGGGCGTAATTCTCACCATTTTTATTGTGTAGATACGGTGCGGTTTTATGTTAAACTGTTAAGAAAGACAGATTGACAGAGAGTTGTTAAGTAATGATATTGGAAGGAGTAGTAAAGTACATGGATAGGTATACAGGTATCGAGGAGGATTCACATTCACAGTTTGGCCTACAATCATTGTCGCATGGTTTGCATCACATTCACCCCAACTCCATCAAACGTCTATTCTAAATAATACTCCATTCATTATATTAATTATTCCCTCTAGTTTTTTAACATTGACTCCATTTGACTGCAAAAAAATTTAAGATATATTTGACCATCAATACTTTTAATTACACACAATAAGGAACATCATGTAAACTGTCTTTGAATTCTCCGTAACATGTAATTTCTAAAAAGTAAAATTTTATAATTCGTTATTGCATGAAATTAAAGTTATTGATGGTTAAAGGTTGAAAAATTTTCAGAAAAAAGGAGCCATTGTTTAGAAATTAGAGGGAGTATTATTATTATCCTCTCGGTTTCTCTATTTGTGACACATTTACCTTATTAGAAAGTTTTTTTAAAATGACACACTTTTTATTTTTAGCAAGATTCGTTCAATTTCACTCACTCATTATACTTTTTACTTTCTACATTCAATTTCATCTACTCATTATTTTCACTTAAATTCAAACACATATACCTATGATGCCACAGATAAAGAAACAGAAAATTATTATTATTGGGTTAGGAGTGGTGGGTAAGCTGCAGGACACAATCACACTTCATCGTCTAAATAATATAAGCATGGCATGTGCTTCACATCCTTAAGGTCAAAGCTTAATCCATCTTGCTTAAGTATAAATAAAAAAATCATTGCGGCAAACTTCCTACATAATCTTAAGGTTGTGGGGGTGAAATTTTCATCAAACTGAAATTTTGGGTGAAAGTATTTGAATGTCAAGTAGTGGACCAAATCATGTCACATTATTATTTAGTACATTATAATTGGATCACATATACAATAAATGGCTATCCGTATGTTACTATTTTATTTCAAACGGTAATTTAACTATTTATTTAATTAAAAAAATTATACTTTGATCATAAAATTGAATTGAAGAACAAGTATAAATATTACTATGCAATACCTTATTAGATTCGAATATATTTTTTAAAATATCAACTTTTCACAGATTTTATTAATCCTTAATGAAAGATATTAAGTATCAAATATTTTTCAATTAACTATCAAAAGTGAAAGTGTGCAGTTTAAAATAGTACAGAGGAAGTATTACTATTTCCCACTAAAGTTTCAATAATTTTAATTGTAAATTTTCACATATATATAATTATAACTATTGACGTGTGAGATTTGTTACATTTATAGTAATAAAATATTTATTTTTAAATATTTCATTATACGTAATTAAATATGTTAAAATCAAATTATAGTAATTATAATTAAATACGTAATTATAGTAATTAAATATGTTAACAATTTGAAAATCAAATTTGAACAGAGCAAAAGTGATATAAGACAATAATATAGGTATGGAGGGTGTGCCTTACTCATTCAATTAAAACACTCCACCAACTAGAAAGTATATGATTATAGGTTCTACAGAAAAAGAAAGAAAAAAAAGATTCACCATTTTTAATGAGTTTGGTCCAATATTTAATTTTAAATTAAGATTACTTTCTTCAGTCCATTAACATTGTCACCTTTTTGTTATTTGGGTTTTTTTCCTAATGTCCCTCCTACACATTTTCTATATATATATAGGAGGACAATAATATAGAATTTATATTTTACTCTTTTCTTTCAGGAAAAGTCTTGGGAAAGACCGTCTTTCCATATGCTTATGGAAAGACGGGGTTTAATTAGAATAATAAAAGGTAAAATGTCTTAGTTGCAATATTAAAATTTTATTATGCAACGTGTAGCAGTTATAAAGTTTATAACCCGATTCATGCAACCTGAAAATTTTATTTTCATTTCTTTTAATTTGCACTTTAAACCTTGGTATTTCCATATATTATGGAAAGACCGTCTTTCAACATACAAACTCTTTCCTTTATGGTTTATTACCTTTTTTTCTAACAGCTTGCCTCTCTAATAAACTCAATTAGTGTTCTTTTGTAAAAAAAATACGAATCAAAAAGTTGATTTTTTTATAAAAAAATCTTTTTCTAAAATCATTTTAAAATATTGGGAAAAACGCTCAGCGGTTATTACAATGAGTGAAATTGATATCCAACCTAACTAGACTCTAACAATAACTAACATATTGCAAGGATATCTAAATTACATGTCAACCAGACTAGTCGCATGTACTATTATAGATTAGACATCCAATAAAACTGTAACATCGCTCTCATGGATATTAACTTGCTTCTGTGAAAAACATGACCACTTAGCATAGAGGAACGTATCACACATCAATATCACTACGCCAAACATGGATCTTCTACAATTGTAACACCACTTTATCCAACCACGATCTATGTTGTCAAAACAGTAAACGCCTTGAAAAACACAAATATGACATATCCAAATAAAGGGAAATTGAAGGTAAAACCACGGAAAAAATTACGAACACACAATCTGTACAAGCAGATCAAGAACAAGACATCGATGCGAACAACTAAATCGAGTTATCATCATGAACACAACGATCCAATACATCAGGCCGAAGAATATTACTTTTTCAATAACAGAAACATCAATTAAAATAAATTATTTCCCCCACCTCCCCTAGTGAAAAGATGGAGACAATAAAATTGAAGAATAATATAATTTGTTGGGAAAGAAGAGGAGACTGCGGACGAAAATATCAATTCTTATTAATTGGTAAGAAAGCAACACTTGTTTATTAATTAAAAAAAGAGTGTATTTTTATTGAATGTCAATGTTAAGTGACCAGAGAAATTGTAGATTTTATTTTCAAACCTCAAATGAAATCATTTTTATCCAATTTCTCAAATTCCCAAAACCAGGGCCATGTAACAAAATATATGATAATATAACATATTTAATTAGTGATTTATAACATCCATATACAATTAAAACTAAAATGAGAAGAGTAGATTAATAGAATGAAAACATACAAGTGGTGTAGGATAAACCTTTTATCGTCGATTTTATTCCCTAGGGGTGATATAAATGCAATGCATGAGGGTTCAATAATAGTATGTTGGGGAAAAATAATTTAATAAGAGAAAAAGAGAACATAGCACATGTTTTGCCATATTAAAGGTAATGAGGGGGATCAAGTAGTTTAATGGCGGAAGATTGGAAAAAAAGAGAGTAGGATTTGAGAGGAAGGGGGAACAGTTTCACGTGGAAAAGATTCATTTAATGAGGTGTATTATTGCTCTATTTGGTAAGCAGGGAGAGAAAACATATACAGTACTCCCTAGTCCCTACCTCTGTTTATTTATTAGCGGCACACTTTTCTTTTTGAATTGTTTCTTTTTAAATTGACACACTTTTCATTTTTGGTAATATTCATTCAATTTCATCCACTCATTCTACTTTTTACATTCTACATTCAATTTCATCCACTCATTTTCTTAACCTAAATCCAAACACCTAAACATATGGTGTCACTTATAGAGAAACGGAGGGAGTAGCTTATTTGAAAAGCAGGTGTTATTTTATATAATAATTATCCGACGGGTGAGGGTGATTTTGATGTGTACTTGTAATGGGTGTTGGGGCGGGTATGAACATGAAATTTTAGATGAGTATGAACATGCATGGACTATGAATTAATATAAATTTGAGCATTGGTCAAACGTATTATCTATGTAGTTGTAATAGAAAAGGAATTCTCACTATAACAAAGACCACTCACAAATAATTCTCGCAACTCTAAAATGAGAAAATTGTGAAGACGGGTTAATGAGTTTGAAAGGGAAGTTTAATTAAACATAATAAATGCAGGGCAAGAGAACAAGAGTCAAATTGATGGGATCACATGGATGATGTAGATTAATTAATTTGGAAAATGACGCACGCATATTTGATGTGCATCAAATTAATTGTTGCCCATATATGATATCCCCCTTATCCTCTAAAATCAGATTGCAAGGGAGCATGTGATTCGAAACAGAGGACAAAACATTCTGCATGAACAAACAATGTATAATTATACCATCGGGCTGGCAGGTAGTACTATATATTTCAAGATAATTTTTTTTTAAAAAAAAACCTATGGATAACATTGATTTACTTCGCTCCACCAGTGACAGACAAAACAATTCAAGCAGGATCAGTTAGATATATACTCCCTCCTACTTTCTTTACTTTTTCACAGCATATTTGACGGCTAGTATTTTTAGATACATATAACAATTCAGTATAAAAAGTTGATATTTTAGAAAATAGATTTTAACATGAATCTAACAATATCTTATTATATTTTTTTACATATATATAAACTTATATTAATGGTCAAAGTTTACTAAATTTGACTTTGAAAAGTTAAGGGGCCAATAGTTGTGGGACGGAGGGAGTATATATTTTTACTTTAACGGCAGTTCAGTATTATGCAATGAAATTTATTGTATAAAATTTGTCCATTTTTAATTTAATATTATATTTTAAAATTAAATAATATACATTTTATATTCAACGCATGAAAATACAAAAAAACTATAATAAAAAATTAAAATATTCTACAAAAGACAAAATACCTAATAAATGGTTACACATTAAATTTTCAACTAAAAAACTTTAAAAGTAACGTATGTACATAAGTTAAAAGATATCATTATTTTAAAATTTATGGAAATTTAAATTTTCCAAGACTTAAACCAATAAAATATTAATAGCAACTGTAGACTTAGATTTTTATTATATTAACCTAATTTAATTTAATTGAACTACACTAAAAATAGTACGGTGAAAATTTTTAATAGTGAAATTAAATTAATTAAATTACATCAAATTAAAATTACTGATTGAAATGAAATGAAATGAATTGCAATTTAATTTTCCAGAATGTAACAATAATAAAACTATGTAAAATTGGAATATTGATAAAAGGTGTAACATTAATAAAACTATGTAAAGTACACAAAGTCAGTTGAACCTTTGTCCAAGAAATCTTACAAAAATATGCATTAAAATTATTATTTTAAGGCACTTCTGAGCCTATTCGAAAGAGGTTCCAACTTTGGAACTAGTTTTGGATTGAACCAAATTTTTTAAAAAAACATTCCACCTTTATAATGGAATGCCACTATTTTTCCTTTCATTCTTCCATATTTCGCTTACCCAAGAGGTGAAATTGGGATTTTAAATAATTTTTTAAAATGGCGCTAAGTGAGCTCTTGGAATGGTCTGTGATGAAACATAAACCTTAACCGATCAGAGATGATGCCGAAAAGAATAGCGGTGATGACTGATGAGACGTCAAATGCATGTATTTTCTTAGACATTTAACATTTCTTTTATTATCATTTTCTGGGTTAATTGCTAGGTTTAGATATGTTTACATCATAAGGGGTTTAGATGTTTGTTTTGGTTTTCGTATCTAAATCTCTCATTTTGTAGCCTATTTTAAGTCTAATGAATTTGTGTCCTTATGAGCCTTTAGATCTTCTTTTGTGAGGTTATTTGTAGATTGTTCGTGAGCACTTTGGCGTAGGATTAATGAATGCCAAATGCACAATTTGTGGAAGATTGAAGGTCACGAGTTAAAACGTGGTAGAAGATAAAGAGTCGAAGAAAAATACCAAGTCTTTGAAGTGTCGAAGAAGCTGCACGAGCAGTGTAAAATGACACGGGCCATTTCAATGCCTTGTGCCAGTCAAGTTAAGGCCCAAGACGAGTCGTGCAAGTTTTCACGACCCATGCACGAATATCAGAGGGAACTTCAACTCCTCCAAACAATGGGACATGCAATCTGGCACGCCACGTGCACTCAGAAGGCCAGAAATGAAGAACCGGACGATGAATCGTGCAATTTGACACGACACGTGCGCTCAGAAGAACAGAAGATGGAGACCCAGACGATGGACCGTGCAATTTTTCACAGCCCGTGCACTCAGATCTGATTGTAATCGCGCCCAAACGGTTGCCCCGTGCACAATTGCACGGGTCGTGCTGGCCGAGTCATGCAATTTGGCACGACCCGTGCCAATTTGGCACTAGGGTTCTAAAACTTGGGCTTTTGAGGCTCATTTCTCTTCTCTTATAAAGGGATTCTTTAGTATTCTAACTAAGGTTTAAGAATAAACAATTAGAGAAGTAGAAGTAGTTTGGTAGGAAGAGTGGCTAGAAATTCTTTCTCTAGAGTTTTCTTCTCTGTTCATTTAGTTCTTAGATACATGAAATTTATTCCTATATTTTCCATGGATTTAATGCTTGTACAATAGTTTTATTTCTTTGGGTAGTATTTGTATTCAAGACCTGACTAGGATTTGTGAGATTCTTAGATTACCCCAATTTTCTATGTTTATGAATATTGTGTATGATCTGTGTCTTATATTCTTGTATGATTTAAGTCATGGTATGTTTTTTGACATACACCTGATTTCATTCCTTGCTTAATATAATGCTAGGCTTGAATGCTAATTTGGGAGTGTTAGATTAGAGGTGCCATTATGATGCAGGGATGGCAATTTACCATTTTTAATTGTTTTCCAATTTTGTTTTTATTTTGGAATTAATTCTGAATTTCCTTTTTTTATTCCGAATTTATTTGGATTTCATTTAGTATTTAAATACCTCTTGTATTTTCTGGATTGGTATTCATTCATAATAATATTTTCGAGATTATTTTCTCTCTGGTGGATTCCAGAACCAAAACCTAGGGTTTGTGCTTGCAGACCTTAATTGTTCTTCAAGATTCGTGCTTGCGGATCTTTTTGATATTCTGACTGCGTCAATTGGTATCAGAGCAGGCTTTTCCATGACCTTTTCCATTGATTCACGATGAGTGATCAACCATTAACCAACGCGGAAGGGAGTGCGATTATCGCATCACTGGCTGCGTTGACTAGACAGATGGATGCATTGACAACGCGAGTGAAGGCTTTGAGCAATTGCAAGCGATCGGCCAGGAGGATTCCGAGGGGGAAGAATGTTGTCAAAGATTTATCTAGTTCGGATGATGAATTGACCGAGACTGAAAGTGTGACGGACCGGGGAAATCGATGGAACAATCATGATTACCGGGTTAAGGCTGACATCCCCTACTTTTATTGATCCATGGGTGTAGAGGAGTTGCTGGATTGCCAGATCGAAGTGGATCGATTTTTCGAGATCATGGAAATTCCTGAGGACAAGCAAGTCAAGATGGTCACGGTTAAGTTGAAGAGTACGGTTGTCGTGTGGTGGGACAGGCTAGCTGACTCAAGGCGCAAGCGAAACAAGAATCCGACCAGATCTTGGAGGAAGATGTAGTAGTTGATGCTATATCGGTTTTTGCCTGCTGATTATGAGAAAATTTTGTAAAAATTGTACATTGAGTGCTCCCAAGGAATGAGGTTAGTTGAGGAATACACAACTGAATTCATGCGTTACAGTGAACACAATGAACTTGGAAAGTCTGAGAATCAGAAAGTGGCTAGGTATATCAGTGGCTTGAAACCTTCAATTCAGGAGAATATGGGATTACGGACCGTGTGGACTGTGACTGAGGCTCAAACGTTGGGTATGAAGGCAGAGATGGTGGAAAATTCTCCTCGTGGTGGAGTTAGTAGCTATTCAGGCGTTCAAAAAAATTAGCCCCAAATCAATGTTTAGTCGTCCGGGAGTAGAGAGAAGGCAGTGATAACCAAGGAATCTAACCTTGGTGCTGGTGGAAGTGGTTTAGGTGGTGCGCAGGACAAGAAGGTGTTCCCAGCCTGGGCACCGGTGCGGAGACAGCCTAACCCGTATTCTAAGACACGGGGTGAAAAGTGTTTCCGTTGTGGTGGTGTGGGACACATGTCGAATGCTTGCCCATCGAGGACTGTTGCTCTCCTGGAAGAGGATAGCGAGGATGATGAAGCGGATGAGTATGAAGGAACTGAGTTCGCCGAAGAGGAGACAACTGAGAAAGTCAGCATTGTGTTGCAGCGGATTTTGTTGTCATCCAAGGATGAGGGGCAGCATAAGAATCTCTTCAGAACCCACTGTTCGATTATAAGTTGTGCAATTTAATTATGGATAATGGTTGTTCTGAAAATCTCGTTTCTGCGAAATTTGTTGAGTATCTGAAATTACCCACCGAGCCTCATGAAAAAACCTTATACCTTAGGTTAGGTTAGTAAGGGTAATCAGGTTAGGGTGACGTTAACTTGTAGTGTTCCTATTTCAATTGGGAAGCATTACAGGAACAACGTGATATGTGATGTACTTGATATGCTGTGTGCCATGTGTTATTGGGGCGGCTTTGGCAGTTTGATAATGACATTACCCACAAGGGGCGTGACAACTTCATGTTTGCATGGGGCGGGTATAAGGTTGCTATGGCTCCTATACTGCGTTTTGACTGTGTCGCAAGAAAAATACAATTAATTTTTCTGGTTATGACACGAGGTGAAGATGAAATTGATGAGGCTATTTCTGAAACTGATTATTTTTACCCCGTGGTGATGAAGGGGTTGCTGAGTATTGAGAAGGAGGAGGCAACGATTCCAGTGGAAGTGCAGGCAATTTTGGAGGATTTCGAACAGTTAATGGTGACGAGCTTCTAAGTGAGTTACCTCCTATGCGGGATATTCAGCACCAGATTGATTTGGTATCCAATCTAGCTTTCTAAATCTTCCACACTATCGTATGAGTCCAAAGGAGAATGAGATTCTGAGGGAACAGATTGAAGACTTTTTGAAGAAAGGGTTCATCCGTGAAATTATGAGTCCTTGTGCGGTTCCTGTTCTTCTTGTTCCTAAGAAGCGAAATCAGTGGCGGATGTGTGTTGATAGTAGGGTGATTAACAAAATTACTTTCAAGTATCGATTTCCGATTCCTCGGTTGGAGGACATGCTTGATGAGCTGGCAGATTCGACGGTGTTTTCAAAGATTGATCTTCGGAGTGGATATCATCAGATTCGTATAAGGCCTGGAGATGAGTGGAAGACGTCTTTCAAGAGTAAGGATGGACTGTACGAGTGGTTGTTGATGCCTTTCGGATTGTCCAATGCCCCTAGTACCTTTATGAGGTTGAAGAATCAGGTTTTACACCCCTTTCATGGGTTCTTTTGTGGTGGTTTACTTTGATGATATCCTGATTTATAGTAAGACGAAAGAGGAGCATTTAGAGCATTTGAGGCAGGCTTTGCTCGAAAATAAGTTGTACATTAACCTGAAAAAGTGTACGTTCAGCACCAACAAGTTGCTTTTTTTGGGTTTTGTTGTTGGGGAAGATGGAATTCAGGCTGACGAGGATAAAATTCGTGCTATCCGTGAATAGCCAACACCTACGTTTGTAACGGTGGTACGTAGTTTCCATGATCTTGCAACGTTTTATAGACTTTTTTTCCAGAATATCAGTGATGTGACTGCTCCTATAACTGAGTGTTTGAATGAGGGAAAATTTCATTGGAGTCCTGAGCAGGAACATAGTTTCACCTTGATCAAAGAAAAGCTTTGTATTGCGCCGGTATTAGCTTTGCCTGATTTTGATAAGGTTTTTGAAGTAGAATGTGATGCCAGTGGTATAGGCATTAGAGTTGTGTTATCTTGGGAGAAGAGACCAGTGGCAATTTTCAGTGAGAAACTAACAGAGGCTCGGCAGAATTGGAGTACTCATGATCAAGAATTTTATGGTATTTTTAGAGCTCTAAGACAGTGGGAACATTACCCGATTCAGAGGGAGTTAATTCTGTTCATTGATCATCAGGCTTTGAAGTTTCTCCATAGCCAGAAAATGATTAACAAGATGCATGCTTGATGGGTCAGTTTACTGCAAAAGTTTCCTTTCATTATTCAGCATAAGTCCGGGAAGTCGAACAAGGTGGCCGATGCTTTGAGTATGAGGGCTTCTTTGTTAATTACTTTGTCACAGGAGATAGTTGGTTTTGAATGTTTGAAGGAACTGTATGCAGAAGATGCTGAATTTAAGGATATATGGGTGAAGTGCAACGAGGGAAACCTTAATGGGGCAGATTATCATGTTCGTGATGGCTAATTATTCAAAGGAGATAAGTTGTGCATCCCCAACTCTTCGTTGAGGGAGAAACTGATTCAGGATTTACATGGTGGCAGACTCAGTGGTCATTTGGGAAGAGATAAGACATTTTCTAGTTTGGAAGAGAGGTATTATTGGCCGCATTTGAAGAGGGACGTGAGCACTATTGTCAATAAGTCTTATATCAGCCAGGTTTCTAAAGGCCGGTCTCAAAATACTGGTCTTTATATGTCATTACCTATTCCTGAAGATATTTGGCAAGATTTATCTATGGATTTTGTTTTGGGGTTGCCTCGTATCCAACGTGGAATAGATTATGTGTTCGTAGTGGTGGACAGGTTTTCCAAGATGTCACATTTTATTGCATGCAAAAAGACTACTGATGCATCTAATATTGCGAAGTTATTTTTTGGGAAGTTGTGCGTCTACATGGAGTTCTGAGATCCATTACTTCAGACAGGGATGTGAAATTCCTCAGTCATTTTTGGATTACCTTGTGGTGGATGTTTGGGACTACTTTGAATGAGAGTTCTACAACCCATCCCCAGACTGACGGGCAAACTGAGGTAACGAATAGGACGTTGGGAAATATGATTCGTAGTGTTTGTGGTGAGAAACCGAAGCAGTGGGATTTGGCTTTGCCTCTAGTCGAATTTGCTTATAACAGTGCAGTGCATTCAGCTACGGGAAAATTTCCATTTTCTCTTGTGTATACTACTGCTCCAAAGCATGTGGTGGATTTGGCCGAGTTGCCTACGGTTCCTGGAGTTAGTAAGTTGGCAGAAAATTTAGCTAAGGAGATTCTGGAGACCAAGGAATCTGTTAAGGCTCATTTGGAGGCTACTGGGAAGAAGAATAAGGAGGATGCTGATAAGCGTAAGAGACTCAAGGTTTTCAAGGAAGGAGATGACGTGATGGTATTCTTGCGCAAGGAGCGATTCC
>JAULKM010112779.1:0-39708 GCA_032355605.1 Rubia tinctorum
CAAATTTATGGTCAAACATGGTATGAGAAAGTTGACCAAAAAGTGTGCAGCTTGAACTGGGACAGAGGGAGTAATAAGGATACTTGGGGGCATTTGCTTCACATGTTTAGTAATAGAATTTGATCCTCGATTCCTATCACACAATACACGTATGTCTGAATATGTGTTCGATCACATTTTATAGTGAGCTTGATTCCTTGGGAACTCCCATGGACTGTCACTCGGTGGTTTCGCCCCTCGTCATGTCTCATCTCCTCTCAATATAGCTAGCAGTGTGGTTTATGTTGTCACCACTTGCCCTCATTCTCGAGGTTAAGAAATCCAGCAATGCACAGTATAAAATCCAGAAGTAGCATGACTCCCTGGGACCCAACCTCAATACCTAGTCTTAGAGTGCGTAATATACACCCCAGAGCATTAGTACCTCACCATAATTCTATAAGGGACTCAGCCTACCTAGTTTTCCACAAACTCGGGACATAACCATCAGAATTACCTCATTGCCCCAAAATGATAAAATATTACTGACCCAATCTACCATAACTCAACTATCATCCAAAAACCAACCCAATAAGGCATATAAGCCTAATGTAATCTAATAACAAAAAGTCATGCATATTTTTCACTCCTAGACACGACTTTCACACTGACCACTAACCAAACCAACAAAAAGACAAAATCTTCCCAGGTTTATTCCCGAGCCTATCGCTAAATCATGACATAACCGCAATTAGTCTTAAGACATAATCTTTTTCATGCACAATCATAAGCCTTAAACACAAGTAGTAATGATAATCAAAGCATAAATAGGATCAATCTTGGTATCTCACAAATCATTAACTAAACATTTTTAGTAAATGCTTCCAAGTACTAATCTAGCCCAATCTAAAATAACCTATAACAAGGAATGGATTAAAGATGATAAAAATAGTGAAATATATGAGGAGATAATGAACAACGAAGGGTGTACATGGTGCGGTGATTGTTGCTACTGTTGAGCATGCTCCTCGAAGTAATGATGTGGTGAAGCTTGTGGCTACTGAGGCTAATCCTCAGTCCGGTCTAGATGATGAGTGAGCTCATATTGCTACTTTGGATGCTCGGGCTCACCGTCTAAACCTCTTTGCTCATTCACAAAGGCGGTTGTAAACTTCAATGCAAAATTATCATCTCGGAAAATGCACAAAGCCTCAAATCTAGTATAAGTCCAGTAAGCTGTCTTCCAAGACTGTGGGAGACGCATGAATCTGATCATGTTCTCGCCATATAGCCAAATGAACTGATGACTATCCAATATGAGGATCTTGGCCTGGACCAAGGCAGCAAAGGTGAAAAGATAGCCAAAAGACTCGATACCAATGCAGTCGGTCTTTTATGCCTAGAGTCCTAAAGCTAAAGCTGGAGGGGTGATCTTGCCTTCCACAACCATCCACCATGAACTCTATGTCATGCCTTGTAGAATATTTTCATAAATTTCTCCATGCACTTGGGCAACCGTGGCTTCTCATCTTTGACCAAAAAAACAAGCAATCATCCTGATTTTAGTGGGCAGCCTCCCTATGACAAAATACCATCATGGAGGTCAAGCGAGCGATGTACCTTATCGTGGGGTGAAGGATGGTTGAACTCTTGCTCTTCTTGTCTTTTATCCAGCTGTTAATCCATCACTCAAAGCCCTCCAAGTGGAATCCTAAAGTATTGATGTCATGGCCATGCACACTATCGAAATATCTCCATCCAAAGTGTTCATTTACATACCTATAAGTCAATGTATTACAACGATCTGTTGTGCCCATCTCAACTATGGATAGAACTCCAATGTCCATCTCTTGTAGATGGGAGCTTTCTTCTTCAGAAAGTTCTTTAAATCCAACATCTTCATCAAATACTTCATTGGATCGTAAAGTCCCAAGTTACGAAGGGTATCTCTATGCGCAAACTTTGTGTCCAAAATGATCATGTGCTCGAGGTTATGCCACCTGATTTAATGCCTACTCTCAAGTTTTACCAACCCCATGAACGATGCCACGGAAGATGATGAACTAGGAATAATGTTCCTAGGTACCACAACAACCAACAATCCAATAAGTGTACCACAACAACCAACAATCCAATAAGTGACAATCAACAAAACAACAAAAACAAAAATTCCAACAACAACAGGCATCCAAAAATCCATCACAACACTAACAACAACAATTCAAAATTTACAATATCTAAAATATACTCTCTCCGTCTTAGATAAAATATCTCAATTGCTTTTTCCAAGTTAAACTTTGTAAACTTGGAACCTAAATATAAATTAAGATATATATATATATATAATAAAAATATCATGTAAGGTATTGTTAGATATCTTAACAAGTATTTTCTAAATATCAATCTATATGCGAAATTGTTGTATGTAGCTAGAGATATTGATGGTCAAACATGATCACTGAAGACCATGAAAAAGTAATTGCGCCATTTTATCAAGGATGGGGGGAATAAAATAAACCCTCTATTTCAATCTAAACACTTTACAAAACAATAATCAATAAAAAGCAATCACAAAAGTCCTTAAAATCACACATGAAATCCAAAAAATATTCCAAAATAATGAAAAATTTTGCCAAAAATCTCCTAAAATAGAAGAAGGATTGAAATACCCGAATTGAAGTATGGGTAATTTGTAGACGTGACCTTTGTACCCTTTCCAATATTCATTGAGTAAAATCCTGGAAGAATCCCTTAAAATTCAATTATTTTGAAGAAACTCAACCTAGATTTTTTGCAGCGGTTATGGCAAAATTTGGGGCTGATTTGTGTGTTATTAGATCGAATTTTTGGCGATATTTGTCCGGATGGGGTAGGGAATGGATTAGGATTGGATTTTTGGAAGTTTATGGTAGAAATTTGAGGCAGTTGAGTGTGAATGGCCGAGAAAATGAAAATGGGTTCCACCCTTTTTTTCTTCTCGGTTTAACAAACAAAGTCCGTGCCAGGTGGTACAGACCTATTTGGAGAGATGGGCGGTTGGTTTGTTCATATGATACAGATATGTTGCCTAGCACGGTCCATGTTCTGGGTTCTTGAGGCACGAACCTTGTCTTTTGAGCTCAACATTTTAGGCTTTTCAGCCCATTTCCACTCTCCTTGGTCTAAAACATTTTATTGCACATGCTAAGACACAAAAACTGGCATAAATCCATTTCAACACTGATTTTTTAAAAACAAAATCCTAAAAGCGCACCAAAACAGAAACTAAACAAAACATGAAAGAAAAATAGCAAATCATATTTTAATTGTCGTCATCACGATTTATTTTTTAAATTATTAAATTTTAGTTTGACCTCTAATTAGGGTCTCTGGAGACACCATCCTTGACTCCACCCTCTCTTACCTCTTTGAGCAGTGGCCTTGAAATTTTCCTTTGCGTAAATCTTAACTTATGGGCAAAGTAGCATACTTTCCCATCACTCACAATAATTGATATTTTCAGGAGCTTTTTGGGGTTAGGAGGAGGGGAAAGAGGTTTTAGCTCCTTCACTCATTGTCAACCCGTTGTATGTTAGTATTAAAAAATTGTGCATGAGAATTATCAGGTGTATCCCCCTCTATTGTTCGCAGCAAAGCCATGATCTCTTCCCTCTAGAGCATATAATATAACAGTGTTACCCTTCTGATTCCATAGCTGATCAAGTTAGATGCTTCAACGGAATAATACAATTAATGTGGGAAATAATGACATGTTAAAACCCACAAAACTATAACATATATTACATATACATGTTACAAAATTTAAAAAAATAAGGTTGATTTGAAATCGAAACATTTATTGTATTTAACCTCCATTTTCTATGTTGTACGATATTAACACTGTCAGGGTTAGACTAGTGAAATAATAAGTCCATCCATCTACATGCTGAAAGTCCATCGATAACTCTCTTTGTCCTATTACAACCAATAAACAGGAAAACAATTTATGTTAAAATTGGGCAGTCACAAAATGAAATACACATAATATAGTCATGCGTAGACGGCATTAATCTCAGTATGGTAAAAGTAAATGATCTGCTTTAAAGCGATGCCACATTCATGAGTGATCAATGTAGCAAAGTCTGACTTGCCAACGACACCGAACATTAATAAATATTTCAATGATTTCTTAGACCGATGCGACGCCGGGCTTTGTTCTAAACCATATCATATGGGTTGATGAACTGTTACCGATGTCACACATTCAAATTGTGTTCATACGAAAAATGTAGTTATTGTCCACAATTACCCCTAATCTAAGCCTTTTTCTCACTCCTGACAAACATGGCATTATCCTGGAAACACAAACAATATACACTATATAACATATAACACAATTATCATACTTCATGAAAATATTCAATCTTTGATCAATGAGAAAAAAAACATATACAAGGTATAGTAATAAAATTGCTAAATGAATATGGAATGGATGGAAAGATACCTCAATTAATTTGAACCCAGTTATACTCCATGCTCGGATACTTGTTGATGTTTGAGAGAAACAAATTGATTGAGCTCTTTAATTATTGTAATGGTGTGAAGAGAAAGGATAATGTGGACTTGGGTTGGAGGAAGTGTGTTGGAGATGGGAAATGGATGTTGATGCTAAATATTATTGACATGAAATAAGGTTGGGGGAAATTTTTGTTCAATTTTTTTGCTCAATTGTTTGGTTCACCCTGGAAATTTTTGGTCGACCGACGTCGGTCCTGATTCGGTTTTGGGTTTGTTTAAAGAGACACAATTGCGACGTCGCACATGAGGGCCATAGTCTAATTTTTTGAAAATTGTCGTGAAATACTCCGTGTTAAGATTGCGGCCCTTTCCGTCGACCCGTTTATGCCCAAATTGGAACAACATTGCCCTGAAAATGTGATTAATTCATGTTATCTCCAATTTTCCATTTCGACTTCTCCCACTTTCTTTGAGAGACCCAAGTGCAAAAATTAAAAAAGTTCACCGGTTAAGCCAAATTTGATTCCGGTTGTCTTAAATAGAAACTTTGTCATCCCTAGTCGAACTTATAATAACCTAGGGTAATAAAGAAATTGGTCTTATTCCACGTACTAGTGCTTTCTAAAATTTAATGGACTAAATTTTATTATCCTTTTATTTCATAAAAAACCAAGAATATGAAATTTCATGTGATTCTATGTGGTGGAAATTATTGTTCTCATAATACTTATCGTAAGGGTATTAATTGAATACTAATAGTAATAATGGACAAATACCCTGGTTTGTGTCCCTGTTAGACAGTACGCATAAACTCTCTATCAAACATCTGTCTTTATGTTCGGGTGCAGAGTTTTGAAGCATTTTGAACATGCAAGAAAGTTTGGCCCATAGTGTAGTTTTGTAAAGTTCATAATTTATCGTTGATGAAGATTTTGGGCCCATTCCATTGACCCATTCATAACCAAAATGGAACATCATGGTCGTGACAATGTGAATTAGACAAGGGTGTCTCCAATTTGCATTTCGACTTCTCCCACTTTATTGGAGAGAGCTAAGTAAAAGAATTAATAAGTTTACTAGTAGTCCCAAAATTTATTCCAATCGTCCCAGAAGGGACCTTTTCCATCCCCACTCGAATATATAATCCCCGAAAGTGATAAAGAAACTGGCTTGATCCCACAGAGAGTTCCACAAGATTTTTTACGTCGCTCATTCATATTTGTATCTTTTATTTCATGAATGAGATGTCGAACCCTTCTCCCTTAACAATTCAATGTGAATGACGGGTAAGCGACGTCGCTCGTATATGTTGGCCATGCCATTATTTTGGACCGACATAAATTTGCGACGCTTGGCTGACTAAAACGATTAATTGTACTGATTTCTATCAAACCAATTTCTATTTAACATTATATATTTCATCTGTGACAATATGAATTTCAGGAATCATGGCTGAAAATGAAGGTTTAAATAGTCGGTTACCAATTGGGGTGAGCAATTTTTTGTTTAGATCGCTACCTAAATTCCTTTTATTTGATTAGTTATATTATTATTTAATTAGTAATAATTTCATTGACAAATGCAGATATATAGCGATTTGGATGAGGACCGTGTGCAGATTTCATTTGGCTATAACGTTCCACATTTTGTCCGTACGTTGACCTAGATGAAATTCGGTGCATTTCCAATATTGCTAAGTCCTACCCGTTACGTATGTTTTTTTTGGACGACCCTGGTCTTGCCACTATCTACCCTATAGGTAGCTTAGTAGTAGGAATAGGGCTACAAATAAATCTCTTATCTTTGATTCCGAGCCACTCCTTAGGTTAATTGATGTCTAGTTAACGACCTCAAGGGGAGGCAGACCACATTGCTAATCAAAAGGACAAAGGTTGGGTTGGATATACATATATATACCACATGGTGACACAATTAATTGATTGTATTGTCCAAAAAAGGATCAACTACATCCGCGAAAGTCTTGGATAGATAGATATAAAAAATTATTCGCAGCACCACATATTGAGAGGTGATGGTTAGATACTCATTTCAATTACCGAAATTATTTTTCTACATTATTTTTATATTTATATATCTTGCACGGACCATTGGAGATTAATTTTTATTTCCCAGAGAAAAACTATTTATTTGATAGATATGTTGCAATTCCAATCATCGAAGTCGTTTGTCAAAATTTTGGGTGTGTTCATCAATGATCTGATCAATTCAAGGAATATGGGTTTGGACATAGTCTAAATCAAGGTGAGATTATCTTCCAATGATGGCCTATAATTTATTCACCAATTAAATTAAATTTTACTACTTATGTTTTCATTAAGTTGTACAAGAGACAAGTAAAATTTGGGAGTGCGACTATTACATAATGTTATTCGTTGTGCATTGCATTCAACATGTACGGAGGTGGATTACCTTGAAACTAACGAAGTAATTTTTCAATTGAATGTTTTGTCCTTTGTAAAATTATTTGTCATCATAAAGGTCATAATATTCATATTTTCATTTTCACGGTTCTTTGAAAATGTGCACAAGACATATTTGCAAGATGATATCAACTTCGCAAGGAATTTCTTGTCTAGGTATTTAGTGCATGCCCAATCCACATATATCGGAAACACAAACATGGTATAACACTATGTGGAATAGAATTTCTAGTGTATTATTGATGATGTGAAATGTGTGGAATATAATTTGCGAGATTTCTATTCCTATCTATAGATTGTTGCTTCATTAGGGTAGTCTACTGATTTTTGTTAGTTTGGATGATCATATCATGTATTTTGGGGAATAAATTTGAAATATTTGTATTCCTATCTATAAATTGATGATTCATTAGCATAGTTTATAGATTGTTATATGAATTGGAGCTGTTACATGGTGCGGTGATGGTCGTGACTGCTGAGCATGCTCCTCGAAGTAATGAAGTGGTGACGGCCAGGGTTACTAAGGCTAATCCTCGGTCGGATCAGGATGATGAGTGAGCTCATATGGCTACTTTGAGTCATTGGGCTCACTGTCTGAACCTCTTTGTTCATTCCCAAAGGGGGCCCTAAACTTCGCTGCAAGATCATCATCCAGGGGAATGCACATGCCTCAAATCTGGTATAAGTCCCATAGGTTGTCCTTGAAAGGGTGAAATGGGAAATTCACTAGCAAACTTTTGAATCTTTTCCAATACACTTAAAGAGTCTCGTCGGGGCAATTAGACAAGCAAAATTTGGGAGTGCGGCTATTACATAATGTTATACGTTGCGCAGTGCATTCAACATGTAAATGGGTGGATTACCTTAAAATCAACAAAGTAAGTTTTCAGTTGAATGTTTTGTCGTTTGTAAAATTATTTTCACCTTTATATTTATATATTCATATTTTCATTTTTACTATTTGAAAACGTGCAAAAACTGTATTCGCAAGATGATATCAACATCTCAAAGAATTTCTTGTCTAGGTATTTCGTGTATGCCCGGTCTGCATATATCATAAATCCAAACATGGTATAGAATTTTGTGGGATAGAATTTCTAGTGTATTATTGATGACATGAAATGTGTAGAATGTAATTTGCGAGATTTTTATTCCTATCTATGGATTGTTACTTCTTTGGTGTAGTCTATAGATTTTTTTTACGTAGGATGATCATATCATGTATTTTGTGGAATAGAATTTCTTAGATTTTTATTCCGATCGATAGATTGATGTTTCTTTAGCGTAGTCCATAGATTGTTGTATGAATTGGGGCTGTTATATGGAAATTTTTTAAAGCTCAGGTCATATACATGGAAATTTAAAATTTTTACTTCATTGTTAAAATATGTTACGAGTTTGGAACTACTCTCCCACCCGTTTGTGTCTTTTTTCTATAGAGCTGACATATCAGCTCCAAAATCAGAACTACTGGCGTGAAAAAAGTTCTGATTTTGGAAACTAATTACCAATTCAATCAATTCAACACATCAAAATCCAGAATAGGAACGGATCTTAAGTATGAATTAGGAACTTAATTCAAAGCCTTGAAATAGGAGACAGTGCTAAAACTTCCGGTAGTTCTAATATTGGAACTGGCGAACACGCCTCGAGGAAACTACAAGAGTTCCAAATTCAAAACTCCTAGAAGGTGGTTCTACCACCGTGTTCAAAAGCAGCTAAGAACCACCTTTACTGGTCAGTTTTAAAGGCGGTTCCAAGAATTTCCTTTGATCGATGTGAACAATAAAGATCCTGAATGCCTTCTTGCCTTCCTTCTGAGTAAGAGTCATGCCATTGTACGACCCATATGCTTGATTTACTCTTGGTTGCTTCTGATGGCATGGTATAAGCCAAACTGGACGGTCTATGCCTCTTGAATTTTTTTGGACTTTATACCTTTCTTCTTCTGCACACTTCGATCTTCCACCATTTAGCACAATGGCTTTCATCCTTCTACCAATCTCATGATTTACATTTAATCTACTACCAACATTGCAGATGGCCTTCTCTTATGAGTGATATAAAATTTGAAGCTCACAAAAGGGAAACTAGATACTCCTAAGGGCAAAATCCCATTAGATATATAATTGGCTTACAAAGTTAAACAAGAAAAGGTAGTTTTAACTCCACGTTGTGCAAAACCTACCTAAATATAACTATCCACCAATAAAAATATGGTAAAATAGATGTTAAATATTCTAAGAAAACATGCATTTCACGTGTCATTAGATCCCTATTTGCCACTAGCTACTCTCTAGTAGTAAGACGCATTAGGTGTGTAAAAATGGTATCTTTGAGAGGGCACACGATGGCTCCTCCTGAGACCCACTAAATTTGAAAACGCTAATCAATTGTTCTCAAGAGTAGATTAGCCAACCATAGAAATGCTCATGTTGATACACATAATAACAAGAAGAAAAATGAAAAGAAGAAGAAATGAGAAAAGTGGAATTTGGGAGTCTTAAGTCGGGCCCCTCAAAGTGGAGAAAATTGAGCTATTTATAGTACAAGATAAAGTAAAAAGTGTAGAAAAACAAACTCAAAAAGTGAATCTGAGACCCTTATATGATGGTGATAAATTTTATGTTGCATATTTTCCCTATTGCAATTCACAATTATTTTTTCAAAATCAAATATTTTAGTTCATTATTACTATATTTAATTACAAGCACAAGTGGAAAGAGGGGACACTAAAGATGGTTTTACCATTTCACAGAAGGTACATTTCAGGTGTCTTGTTTGGATCTGCATTTAGTTGTACATCGATTGAAAGAACGCCTTTGATTGGGATTTTATTTCAGTTCCAAATTTGAAACCTATAACAGAGGTTCTAAAAAAAATTCTAGAAATAGTGAGGTTTTTGGAAACCTTAAATGAAAATTACGACAAACAACAAGTTTGCATCGTCAACAACGCAACACAACAACAAATCATAAAGTAATCATCAAACAACACATCATCAATTAATTATCACCAAAGCTTAAAGAGTTTAATTAATCATCCCAACAACTGAAAGACCATGATCTAAAGAGCTTCCTCTGATCCTAGTGTCACGAATGACGAAGTTGAAAGGTTGCGCCAGAGGCGACAATGGTGGAAAACTTCACGAGGGCACATGTGTTTAACTACGGCAGCAACAAAGGTGTCATGGTGGATGCACACGGTGGCAATGTGTTGATGCAAAAGGATTGAGGAGTGATGAGCATTCGATAGCGACAGGGTGGAGGTGTGCAATGGAGATGGAGTGGAGACGAGTGGTAATGATGGGTCAGAGCATAAGAGGGTGTTCGATAGGCCTCCCAGGTTTGAAGTGAATGAAGCGCTTTTATGTTTAGGGGAAAAAGCACTAAGGGAAGAGAAAAGCCCGAAAAGCTTTATATAATGTGCCATATAACCCAATAAATGCAGCCCAGTAAAGACAGTTCTACTATTGAGCTGTCTTTAAACGATGTATATTAAAGCCAGTTCCTCAAGAATTACCATTATAAGTTGAAAACCATCTTTAAAATGAAAGGGAGTCTTGGGATAGCATTTCTGATTCGGAACCTCCACAAGAAGGTGGTTTCTCAAAAAAAATCAAGGGAACTGCCCCTTAATTGTTGTCCTTAATAGAGGTTTTTACAATAGTTAAATAATCAAAAATAAATTAATACTAATATTTACAAATTCAACAAAATCAATTTTGGTAATATTCTTTTATATTTTTCTACTCACAAGAAAATATAACCATTTATCCTTATAGATATATGACAATAAGTGTTACCAATTTATTTTTATTAGATTAGGGATCTGACCACTCGCGATATAGATGATATGACAGCACACCTACCTTAACGTACACTTGGACTGATGAAATTATAGTGATCATTATACGAGATTACTTGCATATAAAAAGCCTCAATTTATTAAGAACTTTGATAGTGTCACCCCCTTTCGTTAAATCCATCCTTAAATTATCGGCGATCGGAAAAATCCATCAAATCAGGTATGAGCACTCTATCTATGAAAACATCTTAATCAGTGTGTCAAAATCTCTGTGTTCTCAATATTAGCACATGCTCCCTCTATCTCTTTAATGTATCGTTTGAATTTAGTTTCACACAAAACTATTTATATTTTTAACATTTTCTAAAACCATATTAAATGTCCAACTTTAATTTTCAATTTGAAAAAATAATAATTAATGTATCTTCTGCTTCTATACCATACTCCACCAATTCGTATTTTTATTGCACAAAAAACCATCTCTTTTTTACAATTAACCCTATAAAAAGTGTTTCAAATTATAGGGGGAGGGGGAAGGGGAGTATTTTCAATTTTGTTTGTGTTTACTTACTTAAATGGAGCTTGTCTTTGTAAAAATCATAGTGGGTTTTCTTGAAGAGTAGAGTTTTTCAGGGGGAATGGGGTTCCTGAGAAATGATAGTGTGGTAGGAAAATAATGATATAAATTTATTTTTATTAGAGTCGAGCATCTGACCATTTGCGATATAAATGATATGATAGTACACAAGTCTTAGTGCACACTTGGACAAATGAGATGATATTGATTATCATATGAAATTTCATGAATATAGAAAGGCTCATGTTATTCTAAACTTTGATAGTGTCGCCTCGTTCCATCATATTCATTCTCAATTATCAGCGATCAGAAAAATCCATCCTCCAATTTACAATAATAGTTAGCTTGAGCAACGGTGCTCTATTAGTGAAAACATCTTGATCGGTATCGTAATCTCTTAGTTCTCAATCTTACCTCATGCTCCCTCAGTCCCTTTAATGTATCATTTAAATTTAGTTTCCACAGATTATTTGTACATTTTGAACACTTTTTTTAACCATATTAAATGTCCAACTTTAATATTCAATTTGGAAAAAAACCAATGTATCTTCTGCCTCTGTGCCATACTCCACCAATTCGCATTTTTATTGCACAAAAACCATCTCCTTTTTTTACAATTAACCCTCTAAAAAGTGTTTCAAATTATAAGTGAGGGGGAGGGGGGGGAGTATTTTCAATTTTGTTTGTGTTTGCTTATTTAAACGGATCCTATCTTCATCAAAATCATAGTCGAGAAATAGTGGGTTTTCTTAAAGAGTAGAGTTTTTGAGGGGGGAATGGGGTCCCTGAGAAATGATAGTGTAGTATGACAATAGTGTTATTAATTTATTTTTGTTAGAGTCTATGATCTGACTATTTACGATATAGATGATATAATAGTACACAGGTCTTAGTGCGCACTTGGACGGATGAGATGATATCAATCATCATATGAAATTACATGAATATAGAAAGGCTCATGTTATTCAAAACATTGATAGTGTCACCTCATTCATCAAATTCATTCTCAATAATCGGCGATCAGAAAAATCCATCCTCCGATTTACAATAATAGTTAGCTTGAGGAACGGTGCTCAATCAGTGAAACCATCTTGATCGGTATCATAATCTCTTGGTTATGAATCTTACCTCATGCTCCCTCAGTCCCTTTAATGTATCATTTGAATTTAGTTTGCACGGATTATTTCTACATTTTGAATACTCTTTTTTAAACCATATTAAATGTTCAACTTTAATTTTCAATTCAATAAAAAAATCAATGTCTCCTTTGCTTCAGTGTCATACTCCACAAAATTGCAAATTCATTGCACTAAAACCGTCTCCTTTTTATAGTTTTCCCTATGGAAAAGTGTTTCAAATTATGATGAAGAGCATTGTAACATGATTCGGAATTTGAACATAACAAGGGTTTTGCAGGAAATACAAGTGGAGCAATTGCAGTCTGGAATTATGAGAAACTCTGTTGTTCTGAAATAGAAGAACTTGGAGAAAAGGGAAGATGAAAATGATTCAGGTTAGTTCGTTTCAAAATTTGAGATTGAAAACCAGAAATCAGGCACCAAAAGGAAATCAGGCATTCCCTTAAATTCACAGCCTATATTGTCTAGTGTAATGTTTATTAGTTTTCAATTAGGGACTTTGAAGCTACATTCATTTTCATAACCAGTAATTGTAGTTCTTGCTGTTTATGAACCTGACTTGGATTTTATACCATTTTATAGTGGTGCGGGGTCTAGTAGCGGGCTGAGTGGTGATTCAAAGAGCGAACTAGTAAGAAAATTTAAAGTTAGAGAAACATGGGCGTACTATGATGCAAAACTATATTTGCCAACATCTTGGATTGTAATTGAGGAGAGTAAGGAAGCTCGGCTTCTAGTTTCGTGGCTTAAACCTATCCCGGGGTCCCAAGGTGAGAAGAAATGGATAGGTGCAGGCTTTCTTGTTACGTGTGAAAGATTTGAGTATTCGAGGACAAGTCTGATATCTCCTTCCTTTTTATCTCACTCAACTCTCAGCACTTGGGATCCGCGTATAATAATCCCATGGGAAGGAGAAACCTGGGCTATCTACAAGGATTGGGATCTCACTACATGGATTTCTCATTCAGAGAAGCATAGAATGTGTGAGTACGAGTATGTGGAAGTTCTGCCATATTCTCGGGACACTTCTTCCCCTCTAGGCATTCAAGTTGCCTACTTGGAAAAAGTCACGGGATTAGAAAATTCATTCAAGCGCCGAAGCATGAACGATAATGACTCATTTCTGATACCAGCTAGTAGTTTATACAGGCTCTCACATCGCGTGACTTCTGTTAGGAAGACTAGCAGTGATCCTGATAGTAGTCTTGACTGCCTATTTGAATTCGATTTAAGAGCCTTACCTCTTTCCTTTTTCTTTAACCGGAGAGCCTGACCTTTGTAGAAGTGTCCGAAAAGAATGGAAAGAACCAAGGCTTTGGTTTAGTAAAGTGAAGTACAAATGGTAAGCTTTTGGGTTTGTACATTTGTATGATGGAACTTGCTATGCCACATTTTGTTGTTAATTTTTGTGTTTTGCTGAACTGAGTCAGTTACTGGATGAAACAGACTTATTGAAATCAACTTAGTCTGGTGCTATTATTTTAACCATTTATTTACTTTCATTTTTCTTCTTACTTGTTTGTGATGGTCACTACTCTATTGAGGGGGCGGGGGTGGGGGTGTTGTTTGAGTGATTATATAAGTACTACAAGCAAAGAACTAGTGAACAAACTAATATGAAAATTTGACAAAGACTATAAAACGATAATAAGGATACTTGGGGGCATTTGCCTCACATGTTTAGTAATAGAATTTGATCCTCGATTCATATCACATAATACAAGTATGTCCGAATATGTGTTCGATCACATTTTATAGTTAGCTTGATTCCTTAGGAACTCCCATGGACTGTCACTCGGTGGTTCCGCCCCTCATCATCTCCCATCTCTTCTAAATATTGCTAGTAGTGTGGTTTATGCTGCCAACCCTTGCCCTCATTCTCAAGGTTAAGAAATCCAGCAATGCGCAGTGTACTAAATCCAGAAGTAACATGACTCCCTGGGACCCAACCTGAATACCTAGTCTTAGAGTGTGTAATATACACCCCAGAGCATCAATACCTCACCATAATTCTATAAGGGACTCAGCCTTCCTAGTTTTCAATAAACTCGGGACATGACCATCAGAATTACCCCATTGCTCCCAAAACGATAAAATATTACCGACCCAATCTACCATAACTCAACTATCATCCAAAAACCAACCCAATAAGGCATATAAGCCTAATATAATCTAATAACAAAAAGTCATGCATAGTTGTCACTCCTAGAAACGACTTTCACATTGACCATTAACCAAACCAGCAAAAACACGAAATCTTCCCAGGTTTTTTCCCAAGCCTAGCGCTAAACCATGACATAACCGCAATTAGTCTTAAGACATAATATTTTTCATGCATAATCATAAGGCTTAAACACCAGTAATTATGATAATCAAAGCATAAATAGGATCAATCTTGGAATCTCACAAATTGTTAACTAAACATGTTTAGTAAATGCTTCCAAGTACTAATCAAGCCCAATCTAAAATAACCTATAACAAGGAATGGATTAAAGATGATAAAAATAGTGAAATATTTGAAGAGATAATGAACAAATAAGGGTGTACATAGTGCGATGATTGTTGCGACTGTTGAGCATGCTCCTCAAAGTAATCATGTGGTGAAGCTTGTGGCTACTGAGGCTAATCCTCGGTCTGGTCTGGATAATGAGTGAGCTCATATGGCTACTTTGGGTGCTCGGTCTCACTGTCTGAACCTCTTTGCTCATTCATAAAGGAAGCTATAAACTTCACTGCAAAATTATCATTTGGGAAAATGCACAATGCCTCAAATTTGGTATAAGTCCCGAAGGCTGTCTTCCAAGACTGTGTGAGATGTATGAATCCGATTATATTCCCGCCATATAGCCAAATGAACTGATGACTATCCAATATGTGGATCTTGGCCTTGACCAAGGCAACAAAGGTGTAAAGATAGCCAAAAGACTCGGTACCAATGCACTCAGTCTTGTATGCCCAGAGTCCTAATTCTAAAGCTATAGGGGTGATCATGCCTTCCACAACAATCCGTCATGCACTCCGTGTCATGCCTTGTAGAATTTTTCCACAAATTTTTCCATGCAGCTTGGGCAACCGTGGCTTCTCATCTTTGATCAAAAAAATAAGCAATCATCCTGACTTGGATTTTATGTCATTTTATAGTGGTGAAGGGTCCTAGTAGAAGGCTGAGTGGTAATCCGAAGAGCGAACTGGCAAAAAATTTTAAAGTTGGAGAAACATGGGCGTACTATGACGCAAAACAAAATTTGCAAACATCTTATGTTGTAATTGAGAAGTGTAAGGAAGCTCGGATTCTGGTTTCATAGTTTAAACCTATCCGGGGGTCCCAAGGTGAGAAGGAATGGATAGGTGCAGGCTTGCCTGTTGCGTGTGGAATATTTGAGCATTCGAGGATAAAGAAACAGGCTTGATCCCACTGAGAGTTCCACAAGATCTTTCGAAGTTTCTCATTCATATGTGTATCTTTTATTTCATGTATAAGGTGTTGCACCCTTCTTCGTTAACAATTCGAAGTTAATGACGGGTAAGCGACGTTGCTCATATATGTTGGCCATGCCATTATTTTGGACCGACATAAATTTCAACGCCTGGCTGACTTAAACGAATTAATTAAACTGATTTCTATCGAACCAATTTCGATTTAACATTATATATTTCATCTGTGACAATATGAATTTCAGGAATCATGGCTGAAAATGAAGGTTCATGTTGTCGTTCACCAATTGAGGTGAGCAATTTTTTGTTTATATTGCTACGTAAGTTCCTTTTATTTGATTAGTTATTTGATTATTAATAATTTCATTGACCAATGCAGATTTGTAGTGATTCAGACGAGGACCGTGCACGGACTTCATTTGTCTATATCATTCCACATTTCATCCGTACTTTGACCTAGATGAACTTCGGTGCAATTCCAATATTGGTAAGTCCTACCCGTTACGTATTTTTTTTGGATGACCCCTGTCTTGCCACTATTTTACCTCTAGGTAGCTTAGTAGTAGGAACAGGGGCAACAAACAAATCTCTTATCTTTGATTCTGAGCCACTCCTTGGTTTAATTGATGCCTAGTTAATGACCTCAAGGGAGGCATATCACTTTGCGAATAAAAAGGACAAAGGTTGGGTTGGGTTGGATATATATATATATATGTATACATATATATATATATGTATACATATATATATATGTATACATATATATATATATGTATACCCCATGGTGGCATAAGAAATTGATTCCGCGAAAATCTTGGATTGATCGATAAAAAATTATTTGCAACACCACATATTGAGAGGTGATGGTTAGATACTCATTTCAATTACCGAAATTATTTTTTACATTATTTTTACATTTATATATCTTGCAGGGACCATTGGAGATTAATTATTATGTCCCAGAGAAAAACTGTTTATTTAATAGATATGCTGTAATTCCAATCATCAGAGTCATTTGTCAAAATTTTGGGTGTGTTCATCAATGATCTGATCAATTCCAGTAATATGGGTTTGGACATAGTCTAAATCAAGGTGAGATTATCTTCCAATGATGGCCTATAATTTTATTCAGCAATTACATTAATTTTTTCTGCTTATGTTGTCATTAAGTAGTACAAAAGACAAGTAAAAGTGGGGAGTGCGACTATTACATAATGTTATACGTTGTGCATTGCATTCAACATGTACAGATTTGGACTACCTTGAAACTGACGAAGTAATTTTTCAATTAAATGTTTTGTCCTTTGTAAAATTATTTGTCATCATAAAGGTCATAATATTCATATTTTCATTTTCACGGTTTTTTAAAAATGTGCACAAGACGTATTTGCAAGATGATATCAACTTCAGAAGGAATTGAATGTCTAGCTATTTAGTGCATACCCAATCCACATATACCGAAAACCCAAACATGGTATAGAACTGTGTGGAACATAATTTCTTGTGTGTTATTGATAATGTGAAATGTGTGGAATTTAATTTGCGAGATTTCTATTCCTATCTAGAGATTGTTGCTTCGTTAGGGTAGTCTATTGATTTTTGTTAGTTTGGATGATCATATCGTGTATTTCGTGGAATAGAATTTGAAATATTTGTATCCCTATCTATAAATTGATGATTTTTTAGCGTAGTTTACAAATTGTTGTATGAATTGGAGTTGTTACATGGTTCGGTGATGGTCGTGAATGCTTAGCATGCTCCTCGAAGTAATGATGTGGTGACGCCCATGGCTACAAAGGATAATCCTCGGTCGGATCAGGATGATGAGTGAGCTCATATGGCTGCTTTGGGTGATTGGGCTCACTGTCTGAACATCTTTGCTCATTTCCAAAGGGGCCCCTAAACTTTGCTGCAAGATCATCATCTAGGGGAATGCACATGCCTCAAATCTAGTACAAGTCCCATAAGTTGTCCTTGAAAGGGTGATATAGGAAATTTGCTAGAAAACTTTTGAATATTTTCCACTACACTTAAAGAGTCTCTCCGGGGCAATCAGACAAGCAAAATTTGGGAGTGCGGCTACTACATAAAGTTATACGTTGCGCAGTGCATTCAATATGTAAAGGGGTGGATTACCATAAAATCAACGAAGTAAGTTTTCTTTTGAATGTCTTGTCCTTTGTAAAATTATTTGTCACCTTAATATTTATATATTCATATTTTCATTTTCACTGATTTTTGAAAATGTGCACAAACTGTATTCGCAAGATGATATCAACATCTCAAAGAATTGCTTGTCTAGGTATTTAGTGTATGCCCGATCCGCATATATCATAAATCCAAACATGGTATAGAATTTTGTGGGATAGAATTTATAGTGTATTATTGATGACATGAAATGTGTAGAATGTAATTTACGAGATTTCTATTCCTATCTATGGATTGTTGCTTCTTTAGCGTAGTCTATAAATATTTTTGACTTAGGATGATCATATCATGTATTTTGTGGAATATAATTTGTGAGATTTCTATTCCTATCGATAGATTGATGTTTCTTTAGTGTAGTCCATAGATTGTTTTATGAATTAGAGCTATTATATGAGGATTTTTTTAAAGATCAGGTTATATACATGGAAATTTCAATTTTTTACTTCATTGTCCAAATATGTTCCGAGTTTGGGACTACTCTCCCACCCGTTTGTGTCTTTTTTCTATAGAGCTAACATATCAGCTCCAAAATCAGAACTACATGTGCGACACAAGTTCTGAATTCGGAAACTAATTACCAATTCAACACATCAAAATCCAGAAGAGGAACGGATCTTAAGTATGAATTAGGAACTTAATTCAAAGCCTAGACTAGGCGACAGTGTTAAAACTTCTAGTAGTTTTGATATTGGAACTGACAAACAAGCCTCGAGGAACCAACAAGAGTTCCAAACTCGGAACTCCTAGAAGGTGGTTCCACCACCGTGTTCAAAGGCAGAAAAGAACCACCTTTACTGGTCCCTTTTAAAGGCGGTTCTAAGAATTACCTTTGATCAATGTGATCAATAATGATCCTGTGTCCATTCTTGCCTTCCTTGTGAGTAAGGGTTGTGCCATTCTCTACGACCCATATACTTTATTTACTCTTGGTTGCTTTTGATAGCAAGGTCTAAGCCAAACTGTACGGTCTGTGCCTCTTGAGTTTTTTTGGACTTTATACCTTCCTTCTTTTGCACTCTTCGATCTTCCACCATTTAGCTCAATGGCTTTCATCCTTCTACCAATCTCGTGATTTACCTTTAATCTACTACCATCATTGCAGATGGCTTTCTCTTATGAGTGATATACAATTTGAAGATCACAAAAGGGAAACTAGATACTACTAAGGGAAAAATCCCATTAGATCTATAATTGGCTTACAAAGTTAAACAAGAAAAAGGTAGTTTTAACTCCCCGTTGGGAAATCCTACCTAAATATAACTATTCCCCAACAAAAATATAGTAAAAGAGATGTTAAATGTTCTAAGAAAACATGCATTTCACATGTCATTAGATCCCTACTTGCCACTAGCTACTCTCTAGTAGTAAGCCGCATTAGTTGTGTAAAAATG
Organism: Rubia tinctorum; assembly: GCA_032355605.1. Classification (NCBI taxonomy): domain Eukaryota; kingdom Viridiplantae; phylum Streptophyta; class Magnoliopsida; order Gentianales; family Rubiaceae; genus Rubia; species Rubia tinctorum. Next base: position 19,475 of record JAULKM010112779.1, read on the forward strand.
GTATCTTTGATAGGGCACATGACGGCTCCCCCCGAGACCCAATAAATTTGAAAACACTAATCAATTGTTCTCAAGAATAGATTAGCCAACCAAAGAAATGCTCACGTTGATACACATAATAAATACAAAAAAATGAAATGAAAAGAAAAGAAAAGAAGAAGTAATGAGAAAAGTTGAGTTTTGGAGTCTTAAGTCGGGCCCCTCCAAGTGGAGAAAATGGAGATATTTATAGTACAAGAGATAAAGCAAAAAGTGTAGAAAAACAAACCTAAAAAGTGCATCTGAGACCCTAACATGATGGTGATAAATTTTATGTTGTATATTTTCTCTATTGCAATTCACAATTTTTTTTCATCATCAAAAATTTTAGTTCATTATTATTATATTTAATTACAAGCACTAGTGGAAAGAGGGGTCACTAAAAATGGTTTTACCATTTCACAGAAGGCACATTTCAGGTGTCTTGTTTGGCTCTGCCTTTAGTTGTACAACGATTGAAAGAACGCCTTTGATTGGGATTCGAATTCAGTTCCAAATTTTAAACCTATATCAGAGGTTCTAGAAATAAGTTTATAGAAACTGAGAGGTTTTTGGAAACCTTAAAGTAAAAATTACAACAAACAACAAGCTCGCATCGTCAACAACGCAACACAACAACAAACCATAAAGTAGTCATCAAACAACACACCATCAATTTATCATCACCGAAGCTTAGAGAGCTTAATTAATCATCCTAACAACTGAAATATCAAGATCCAAAGAGCTTCCTCTGATCCTAGTGTCACAAATGACGAAGTTGAAAGGTTGCGCCTGAGGCGACAGTGGTGGAGAACTTCATGAGGGAACATGGGTTTTACGATGGTGGCGAAAAAGGTGTCATGGTGGGAATGTGCATATGCAAAAGGATTGTGGAGTGATGAACATTTGGTAGCGACAGGGTTGAGGTGTGCAATGGAGATGGAGTGGAGGCGAGTGGTAATAATGGGTCAAAGCGGAAGAGGGTTTTCAATCGACCTCCAAGGTTTGAAATGAATGAGGTGCTTTGATTTTTAGGGGAAAATCACTAAGGGAAGAGAAAAGCCCTAAAAGCTTCATATAATGCGTCATATAACCCAATAAATGCAGCACATTAAAGGCAGTTCTACTATAGAACTGTCTTTAAAGGATGTATATTAAAGGCAGTTTCTCAAGAATTGCTTTTAATAAATTAAAACCGTGTTTAAAATGAAAGCGAGTCTTGGGATAGCATTTCCGATTTGGAACTTCCACAAGAAGGCGGTTTCTCAAAAAATCAATGGAACCGGCTTTAATTGTTGTCCTTAATAGAGGATTTTACACTAGTTAAATAATCAAAAATAAATTAATAATAATATTTACAAATTAAACAAAATCAATTTTTATTATATTCTTTTATATTCAACAAAACAAATTCGTCGATGAAGATTTTGGGCCAGTTCCATTGACCCATTCATAACCAAAACGAAACGTCATGGTTGTGACAATGTGAAATAGATAGGGTATCTCCAAATTGCATTTCAACTTCTCCCACTTTTTTGGAGGGAGCTAAGTGCAAGAATTAATAAGTTTACTGGTAGTCCGGAAATTGATTCCAATCGTCCCAGAAGGGACCTTTGTCATCCCTACTTGAACATAAAATCCCCGGAAGTGATAAAGAAACGGGCTTGATCCCACAAATAGTTCCACAAGATCTACCGACGTCGCTCATTCATATTTGTATATTTTATTTTATGTATGCGACATCCCACCCTTCTCCATTAACAATTCGATGTTAATGACGGGTAAGCGAAGTCGCTCGTATATGTTGGCCATGTCATTATTTTGGACCGACATGAATTTGCTACGCCTGGCTGACTTAAACGATTAATTGAACTGATTTCTATCGAACCAATTTCTATTTAACATTATATATTTCATCTGTGACAATATGAATTTCAGAAATCATGGCTGAAAATGGAGGTTCATGTAGTCGTTTACCAATTGAGATGAGAATTATTCTTTTAGATTGCTACGTAAATTCCTTTTATATGATTAGTTATATTATTATTTAATTAGTAATAATTTCATTGAACAATGCAGATTTGTAGCGATTCCGATGAGGATCGTGCACAGACTTCATTTGGCTATATCATTCCACATTTCATCTGTACTTTGACCTAGATTAACTTTAGTGCAATTCCAACATTGGTAAGTCCTACTCGTTACGTATGTTTTTTTGCGGACGACCCTGGTCTTGCCACTATTTACCCTCTAGGTAGCTTAGTAGTAGGAACATGAGCAACAAACAAATCTCTTATATTTGATTCCAAGCTACTCCTTGGGTTAATTGATGCTTAGTTAACTACCTCAGGGGGAGGCATATCACTTTGCGAATCAAAAGGACAAAGTTTGGGTTGGATATATATATATATATATATATATATATATATACACATATATATATATACCCCATGGTGACATAAGAAATTGATTGTATTGTCCAAGTAAGGATCAACTACATCCGCGAAAGTCTTGGATAGCTAGATAAAAAATTATTCGCAGTACCACATATTGAGAGGTGATGGTTAGATACTCATTTCAATTACCGAAATTATTTTTCTACATTATTTTTATATTGATATATCTTGTAGGGACCATTGGGGATTAATTTTTATTTCCCAGAGAAGAATTGTTTATTTGATAGATATGCTACAATTACAATCATCGGAGTCGTTTGTCAAAAAATTTGGTGTGTTCATCAATGATCTGATCAATTCATGTAATATGGGTTTGGACATAGTCTAAATCAAGGTGAGATTATCTTCCAATGATGGCCAATAATTTTATTCACCAATTACATTAAATTTTACTGCTTATGTTGTCATTAAGCAGTACAAGAGACAAGTAAAAGTTGGGAATGCGACTATTACATAATGTTATACGTTGTGCATTGTGTTCAACATGTACGGAAGTGGATTACCTTGAAACCAACGAAGTAATTTTTCAATTAATGTTTTGTCCTTTGTAAAATAATTTGTCATCACAAAGGTCATAATATTCATATTTTCATTTTCACGGTTTTTTGAAAATGTGCACAAGACGTATTTGCAAGATGATATCAACTTCGCAAGGAATTGCTTGTCTAGGTATATAGTGCATGCCCAATCCACATATATCGGAAACCCAAACAAGGTATAGAACTGTGTGGGACAGAATTTCTAGTGTATTATTGATGATGAGAAATGTGTGGAATATAATTTGTGAGATTTCTATTCCTTATTATAGATTGGTGCTTCGTTAGGGTAGTTTATTGATTTTTGTTAGTTTGGATGATCATATAGTGTAGTTCATGGAATAGAATTTGAAATATTTGTATTCCTATATATAGGTTGATGTTTCATTACAGTAGTTTATATATTGTTGTATGAATTAGAGCTGTTACATGGCGGTGATGGTCGTGACTGCTGAGCATGCTCCTCGAAGTAATGATGTGGTGACACCCATGGCCACTAAGGCTAATCCTCGGTTGGGTCAGGATGATTAGTGAGCTCATATGGCTGCTTTGGGTGATTGGGCTCACTGTCTGAACCTCTTTGCTAATTCCCAAAGGGGCCCCTAAACTTCGCTGCAAGATTATCATCCAGGGGAATGCACATGCCTCAAATCTGGTATAAGTCCCATAGGTTGTCCTTGAAAGGGTGATATGGGAAATTTGCTTGAATTTTTTGAATATTTTCAATACACTTAAAGAGTCTTGCCGGGGCAATTAGACAAGCAAAATTTGGGAGTGCGGCTATTACATAATGTTTTACGTTGCGCAGTGCATTCAACATGTAAAAGGGTTGATTACCTTAAAATTAACGTTATAAGTTTTCAGTTGAATGTCTTGTCCTTTGTAAAATTATTGGCACCTTAATATTTATATATTCATATATTTATTTTCACTGATTTTTTAAAATGTTCATACACCGTATTCGCAAGATCATATCAACATCTCAAAGAATTGCTTGTCTAGGTGTTTAGTGTATGCCCGATCCACATATATCGTAAATCCAAACATGGTATAGAATTTTGTGGGATAGCATTTATATTGTATTATTAATGACATGAGACGTGTAGAATGTTATTTGCGAGATTTTTATTCCTATCTATGGATTGTTGCTTCTTTATCGTAGTCTATAGATTTTTTTGACTTAAGATAATCATATCATGTATTTTGTGGAATAGAATTTGTGAGATTTCTATTCCTATCGATAGATTGATGTTTCTTTAGTCTAGTCCATAGATTATTGAATGAATTGGAGCTGTTATATGAGGATTTTTTTTAGGTCAGGTTATATGCATGGAAATTTTAATTTTTTTACTTCATTGTCCAAATAGGTTCCGAGTTTGGAACTACTCTCCCACCCATTTGTGTCTTTTTGCTATAGAGCTCACATATCAGCTCCAAAATCAGAATTACAGGCGCGGCATAAGTTCTGAATTTGGAAACTAATTACCAATTCAATCAATTCAACACATCGAAATCAAGAAGAGGAACGGATCTTAAGTATGAATTAGGAACTTAATTCAAAGCCCAAAAATAGAATACAGTGCCAAAACTTCCAGTAGTTTTGATATTTGAACTGTCGAACAAGCCTCGAGGAACCAACAAGAGTTCCAAACTCGGAAATCCTAGAAGGTGGTTCCACCGCCGTGTTCAAAGGCAGACAAAAATCACCTTTACTGGTCCCTTTTAAAGGCAATTTGAAGAAATAGATATTAAATATTCTAAGAAAACATGCATTTCACGTGTCATTGGATCCCGACTTTCAACTAGCTACTCTCTAGTAGTAAACCGCATTAGGTGTGTAAAAATGGTATCTTTGAGAAGGCACGCGGCGGCTCCTCCCGAGACCCAATAAATTTGAAAATGCTAATGAATTGTTCTCAAGAGTAGATCAGCCAACTGTAGTAACGCTCATGTTGATACACATAATAACAACAAGAAAAATGAAAAGAAAAGAAGAAGAAATGAGAAAAGTTGAGTTTTGGAGTCTTAGGTCGGGTCCCTCAAAGTGGAGAAAATGGAGCTATTTATAGTACACAAGATAAAGCAAAAAGTGTAGAAAAACAAACTCAAAAGGTACATCCGAGACTCTTACATGACGGTGATAAATTTTATGTTGCATATTTTCTCTATTGCAGTTCACAATTTTTTTTTCATCGTCAAATATTTTATTATTATTATTGTTATATTTAATTACAAGCACTAGCGTCAAGAGGGGTCACTAAAGATGGTTTTTCCATTTCACAGAAGGAACATTTTAGGTTTCTTGTTCGGCTATGCTTTTAGTTGTACAACAATTGAAAAAACGCCATTGATTGGGATTCGAATTTAGTTCCAAATTTCAAACTTATATTAGAGGCTCTAAAAAAAGTTTCCAGAAACTGAGAGGTTTCTGTAAACCTTAAAGCAAAAATTACAACAAACAACAAGCTCGCATTGTCAACAGCGTAACACAACAACAAATCATAAAGTAATCATCAAACAACACATCATCAATTAATTATCACCGAAGCTTAGAGAGCTTAATTAATCATCCTAACAACTGAAAGACCAAGATCCAAAGAGCTTCCTCTAATCCTAGTGTCATGAATGATGAAGTTGAAATGTTTCGCCTGTGGCGACAACGGTGGAGAACTTCAACAGCGACGAAGGTGTCATGGTGGACACACACGGTGGCAATGTGCAGATGCAAAAGGATTGAGGAGTGATGAGCATTCGGTAGCGATAGGGTGGAGGTGTGCAATGGAGATGGAGTAGAGGTGAGTGGTAATGATGGGTCGGAGTGGAAAAGGGTATTCAATCGGCCTCCAAGGTTTGAATTGAATGAGGCACTTTTATTTTTAGGGGAAAAAGCACTAGGGGAAGAGAAAAGCCCTAAAAGCTTTATATAACGTGCCATATAACCCAATAAATGCAGCCCATTAAAGGCAGTTCTACTATATAACTATCTTTAAACTATGTATATTAAAGGAAGTTACTCAAGAATTGCCTTTAATAAGTTAAAATTCGTGTTTAAAATGAAAGGGAGTCTTGGGATAGCATTTCCGATTCAGATTCTCAACAAGAAGGCGGTTTCTCAAAAAATCAAGGGAACCGGCTTTAATTGTTGTCCTTAATAGAGGTTTTTACACTAGTTAAATAATCAAAAACAAATTAATTCTAATATTTACAAATTCAACAATATCAATTTTGGTTATATTCTTTTATATTTTTCCGTTCACAATAAAAGATAACCATTTATCTCTATAGATATATGACAATAAGTGTTACCAATTTATTTTTATTAGATTTGGGGATCTGACCACTTGTGATATATATGATATGACAGCACACCAACCATAACGCACACTTGGACGGATGAGATGATAGTGATCATTATACGAGATTACTTGCATATAAAAGCCTCAATTTATGAAGAACTTTGATAGTGTCGCCTTCATTCGTCAAATCCATCCTTAAATTATCGGCGATCGGAAAAATCCATCCAATTAGGTATGAGCACTCTATCTATGAAAACATCTTAATCAGTGTGTTAAAATATCTGGATTCTCAATATTAGCACATGCTCCCTCTGTCTCTTTCAATTTTGTTTCTGTTCACTTACTTAAACGGAGCCTGTCTTTTTCAAAATCATAGTCGAGAAATAGTGGGTTTTCTTTAAGAGTAAAGTTTTTGAGGGGGGGGGGGGATGGGATCCCTGAGAAATGATAGTGTGGTATGACAATAATGTTATTAATTTATTTTTATTAGAGTCTAGGATCTGACCATTTGCGATATAGATGATATGATAGTACATAAGTCTTAGTGCACATTTGGAAAGATGAGATGATATCGATCATCATATGAAATTACATGAATATAGAAAGGCTCATGTTATTCAAAACGTTGATAGTGTTGCCTCATTCCATCAAATTCATTCTTAATCATCGGCGATCTAAAAAATCCATCCTGATATTTACAATAATAGTTAGCTTGAGCAACGGTTATCTTTCAGTGAAAACATTTTAATCGGTATCATAATGTCTTGGTTCTCAATTTTACCTCATGCTCCCTCAATCCATTTAATGTATCATTTGAAGTTAGTTTGCACGGATTATTTCTACATTTTGAACACTCTTTTTAAAACCATATTAAATGGCCTACTTTAATTTTCAATTTAATATAAAAATCAATGTCTCCTCTGCTTCCATGCCATACTACACCAAATTGCATTTTTATTGCACTAAAACCATCTCTTTTTTACAATTTTCCCTACGAAAAACTATTTCAAATTACGAAGGGAGAGGAGAGTATTTTGCTTGTGTTCACTTACTTAAACATTTTTCTAAATCAATGGGTTTTCTTGAAGAGTAGAGTTTTTAGGGGGGAATGGGATCCCTGGGAAATGATGATGATGAGCATTGTAACATGATTCGGAATTTGAACATGACAGGGGTTTTGCTGGAAATACAAGTGGAGCAATTGCAGTCTGGAATTATGAGAAACTCTATTGTTCTAAAAGAGAAGAACTAGGAGAAAAGGGAAGATCAAAATGATTCAGAAGTTTGAGAATTGGATGGTCATTTCATTTCAAAATTCGAGATTGAAAAATTGAAATCAGGCACCAAAAGGAAATCAGGTATTCCCTTAAATTCACAGCCTATATTGTTTAGTGTGATGTTTCTTAGTTTTCAATTAGGGACTTTAATGCTACATTCATTTCCATAACCAGTAATTGCAGTTCTTAATGTTACTGAACCTGACTCGGATTTTATGCCATTTTATAGTGGTGCAGGCTCCTAGTAGTTGGCTGAGTGGTAATCTGAAGAGCAAACTGGCAAGAAAGTTTAAAGTTGGAGAAACATGGGCATACTATGATGCGATACTGAATTTGCCAACATCTTATGTTGTAATTGAGGAGTGTAAAGAAGCTCGACTTCTGGTTTCGTGGCTTAAACCTATCCTGGGGTCCCAAGGTGAGAAGGAATGGATAGGTGCAGGCTTGCCTGTTGTGTGTGGAAGATTTGAGTATTCGAGGACAGGTCTGATATCTCCTTCCTTTTTATCTCACTCAACTCTCAGTGCTTGGGATTCGCGTATAATAATCCCCTGGGAAGGAGAAACCTGGGCTATCTACAAGGATTGGGATCTCACTACATGGAGTTCTCATCTAGAGAAGCATAGAACGTGTGAGTACGAGAATGTGAAGGTTCTGCCATATTCTCGGGATAGTTGTTCCCCTCTAGGCGTTCGAGTTGCCTACTTGGAAAATGTTGAGGGATTAGGAAATTCATTCAAGCATCGGGGCATGAAGGATGAGGACTCATGTCTGATACCAGCTAGCAGTTTATGCAGGCTCTCTCATCGCGTTCCGTCTGTCAGAAAGACTAGCAATGATCCTGATTGTAGTCTTGAATGCCTATTTGAATTCGATTTAAGAGCCTTACCTCTTTCCTTTTTCATTAATCGGAGAGCCTGACCTTTGCACTCCTCTGAGGTGTGTAGAAGTGTCCTAAAAGAATGGAAAGCGCTAAGGCTTTGGTTTAGTACAGAGAAGTACAAATGGCTAGTTTTGGGGTTTGTACATTTGTATGATGGAGCTTGTTGTGCTACATTTTGTTGTTAATGTTTGCCTTTTGCTGAGCTGAGTCAGTTACTGGATGAAACAGACTTATTTAAATCGACTGATTCTACCGTTGTTATTTTAACCATTTATTTACTTTCATTTTTCTTCTTACTTGTTTGTGATGGTCAATGCTCTACTGAGATTTACAGCTTTGTGTCAGTGCTTTTGGGCAGATACTAATTTTGTGCACGAGGACCCGAGCATCACATTCTGATGTCTTGTGCTGTTCATTGCAATCTTTGATCTAAACTATAATCTGAGCATATCTAACCTTGTTCGGTTGCAAATGAAGTCGGACATTTTTTTTAATCCAAACGTTCCCCCCCTCTATTTTTTGCGACATATACAGAGTCTCTGCCCTCTAGAGCTTATAATATAGCAGTGTTACCCCTCTGATTCCGTAGCTGATCAAGTTCGATGCTTCAATGGAATAATACGTGAGTTTTTCCACCACTGGGATAAACTCATTGTTAATGATCAATGGGAGAACATGCTCTGGAAAAACAATTCTTAGCAAAATTTGAGGATTTATCTATCCACTTGTTTATTAAGGATTCAGCCAATGTTTATTACGGATTCAACCAATGACACCAGAAGATATTGAAGCTGCAAAATTTGAGAATCATGTGTTCAAACTGAAAACCTCCAATAAACTCAAATTACTGAATATACAAGGAAGTGGACCAGTCAAACTGTTATTGCGTAGAATAAGTATACAAGATTTGAGAGACATCCGATTGTCATTGGTATTGAACCAGAAAGATGGTTTTCCGAAAGGTATAATGTATCCAGATACTGCAATTTTCCAATTTCACGTGGAACAAATCCTCAAAGCTTGTTTTCTAAAAGGACTAATGCTGTCAAGTTTAGCAGGTTGCCAAGTTCGGGTGGAATAATTCCGGATAGCTGATTTTTTGGAAGTTCTAATTTTGTCGAAGTTTGTAGGTAGCCAATTTCAGATGGAATAGGTCCGGAAAGCTGATTTTTCGAAAGGTTTAATACCATCAAATTTTGTAGGTTGCTAATATTAGGTGGAATAGTGCCCGAAAACTGGTTTTCCGACAGGTCTAAGGACTGTAAATTCTGCAGGTTGCCAATTGTTTGTGGAATAAGGCCTGATAACTGGTTGCTTGAAAGGTCTAACATCTGCAAATTCTGCAATTCGCCGATTTCGGGTGGAATATCTCCAGAAAACTTGTTGGTGTACATAATAAGATCTGTTATGTTAGTCTAACGACGAATTTCGGATGAAATTTGGCCACTGAAATTATTATTTTGTAGTGATAAGGGCCTCAGTGCATTCTAATTTTGTAGTGAAATTATTATCACTGTATGAACATTGATAGGATGCATTTTTCAACGCGTTGAACCTCCCTCCGGCTCTTCCGATTTAGCTAGAAGTTGTGATGTTAGTGTAGAAGGCTGGAAAATGGAAATGGATTGAAAAATTTGCATCACTCTCAAGGAAGAATGGAGGTCCATGATTTTGGTAAGGTCAAGTTCTGTAATTGCTTGTAGGCTGATTCCTTTTCAAGTTAAATAATTCAGTGACACTTCAGTTTTACTGTTGAAACAGGATAGAAAAGCCAGGTTATATTAAGGAAATCAGCTAGGAACTACATGGTCTAAACCACTGTTTGAACATCTTCAATTCATATTTGTCATGGTTAAGTTTGGGCTGTGTTTCGACTACATCTAATCTTAGTAGTTTGATTGTCGTGATATCCATTGATATCAAATCTTTGTTGTGTAATTGTTATGATAAGCCTAATGAATTAACAACTTGAAGGAGTTAATTTTATAATTGTTTAATCTCACTAAAACAAACAACACCCATTACCTCGGTTTTCAGCCCTCTCAAAACCGAATTAAATGTGGGTGTAGTAAAAAGTACATTTTTTTACATTGTTCGGAACCGAGGTAAAAAGTAATTTTTAACTCGGATATGGACCGACGTCGACAATTATGTGTGCGAAGTTGGTTAGATGAAGATGATCGACGATTGGTGTTCGCAGCTGCAACATCGTGCTAAATGACGTCGGTCTGCATATGGAGCGTTGTCGTTGATATCAAGATGTCAGAAAAAGGGACTACAATTGCAGCCACATTGCAAATGCTGAGGTCGCTGATGAATGAGGGCGACGTCGTGGATAAGGAACGGTCTGCGACATCGCATGCTCCTAGCCAGCACCGTCGTGCATGTTGACGTTGAAGTGGTTCAATACAACTTTGTTTTGTTTTAGGCGACGTCGTTAAAAAGCCACCGGTCGTGCAACGTCAGTTTTGTTTCGTCACTCCACAGGTTGGTACGACATCGCGGATTAATCTTGGAGAAATCGGTTCTCGGATATTATAAAATATAATATTTGATTACCCAAACATTTTTTACGCATTACCTAATATTTGATTTAAATTTAAATTACACAATAATTTGTTCGTTGATATCTGTTACATGTTACCTAATGTTCCACAATTCATGAAATATTTTCAAATCAAACGACAATCAATTATTGTGCAACTGATGTCGGAAAAAATGAGAATGTAAGGAACAACTAAATTAGAATAATGATGGTAAATACATGTTAGAGTATATTAAAATACATGAGGTCTGTATGAAACTGAAACATCAATTGATGTATGGGACCTACATTGTCCACATTGCACGCTTGAAGTCAATCGATAACTCTCTATGTCCTATTACAAAAAGCACACATGAAACAAAGTTGATGTTAGAATTTGGCAGTCCCATAATATAGTCATACGTAGACGACATTAATATGAACATGTTAAAAGTACATGTTCACACTGCAAGTGAAGTTGCATGCAGTGTTGAACGATGTCGCAGAGTCCAACAAAAGAGTAACATCGGATATTCAACTTCTATGACAATAATTTTATAGAATGTACGACGTCGTACATTGTCTGGTCACATATCGTATGGGATGATCACCTATGACCGATGTCACACATTCAACCTGTGTTCATACGAATCTATGGATATTGTCCACAATCAGCCCTAATCTAAGCCTTTTCAAACATTACACTATATAGAAAACACGAAAAATGTACACCATACAACATGTTACACAATCATCATACTTTATGAGAAAGAAAAACATGTAGAAGGTATATGGTAATAAAGATTAGAAATGAACATGGAATGGAAGTAAATCTACCTCAATTAATTTGAACCCGGAGAAGCTATATTCTCGTATGCTTGTTGATGTTTTAGAGAAGCAATTTAAGTAAGTTCTTTATTGGTTGTGTTTGTGTGAAATGGAAATGATGGTATGTTGTTGGATTTGGAGGATGATTGATGGGGAAATGTGTGTTATTGTTGATTTTTATTTAAATGAAAAATTGATGGGGGGAATTTTTGGTTCAAATTTTTGGCCCAAATTTTTGCTTCCCACTGGAAAAATCTATATGCATGACGTCGCATATAGGTCTCTTTTGTATTCGTTTAGTTCGACAAAATGGCAACATAGTACATATGTGGCACAATTAAATTTAATTAGGAAAAGTATCGTAAAATAATCCTTGTTATAATTGTGGCCCTAAAACACGTCCCGTTTATGCACAAATGGGAACCATTGTTATGAAAATGTGAATAACAATAAGTTCACCGTAGTTTTACATTTCAAGTTCTCCTAGTATGTTGGAGGGATCTAGGTGCAAAATTAAAAATGTACACTGGCATTCCCTAAATAGATCACGATCGACCCGAAATAGAACTTTGACATCTGAAGTTCAACTAATACCTACCAAGGGTTATAAACAAACTGGTCTTATTCCACATATACTTTGCACAAGTTCTTCTAAATGACGCCTTGTATGCTCGAAGTAATCTTCTACAATTAATTATATGCCTTGTACTATCGCTTTAAAAATTTTGATGGACGTAATTTCTATTAATTTTTATTGCTTCAAAAACCAAGAATTTAAATTTTCATACGATTCCATGTGGTGGAAATGAAACGTTCCCACAACGCTCATGGTAAGGGTATTTATGGAATATTAACAAAAGTGATAAACGATTAACCCGTAATATCCGTCCACAACCAAATAGGAACATTGTGCTCATGAATTGGTGAATCGGTTTAGTGTATCTCCAGTTTGACATTGCAAGTACTCCCACCTTGTTGGGGGGGACCTAAGTGCAATATTATAAATGGACATTGGCATTCGCGAACATGATAAAAATCGGCCCTAAAACAAAATTTTGACTTCCGAGGTTGAATTTTTACTTACTGGGGGTAATAAAGAAACCGATTTTATTCCACCTAAACTTCCACAAGTTCTTCCGAATGACGCCTTGTATACTTGTAAGTAATCTTCTAAAATTTACTCTAAGTAATCTACTACCAATTTAAATATTTTGATGGTTGCAATTCTATTATCTTCTTATTTCTTCTAAAACCAAGAATAAGAAATTTCATGCAATGTGGTGGTTTCCATGGACCTGGATGTCAAAAAAGTTCACCGTATGTGTTAAATTAAATTCCCTCAAACTCCATGTCTATGAAGTTCATTGACGTTTATAAACTTTAATTATAGTATCTAATACACTATTAACTGTTATGAAGGTCAATTACATTCGTTATGGTCATACGCGGGTCTTGCTCTTGTATGCTAATGGGCCGATTTGGTAAGGCTCACTTCCCGTCGAACTGACGTTGTTCATATGTCGGTAAGTTATCGATTAAAACAAGAGCCCGCAACATCGCATAGAGTGTTAGTCAAACATGGGCCCGTTACTCTGCTAGTGGGATGAAAAGGGTAGGCCCAAAAATAGATAAGTCGAGTTTGGTACAATGTCGGTTCGGTCGACTGCTCTGTGACTTCGCATTACCTACGCGGAATTGACAACACTTCATAACTACTATATATATGGAGCCCACTCATGCATCCCTTTAAACATTCAATTTTCCCTCGAATTTCAGCAGCCCCTCAAACCATCAGTTCGAAGGTATGCTTCCTAGATTCGTTAGAGTACTTCAATTTTTGTATTCGTCATCAAATTTGATGTGTATATAGTGTATTAATGTGTTCTTAGTTTTTTGAATTGAAATTCGAACGGATTCTGGCTCTATGTTTTGGGAATTTTTTTGAAAGGGTTTCTCTGACAATCGACCCTATGTTTTTGTGGAAACTTTTGTTTGTTCTAGTTTTCTCCTTTTGATAATGTTTCATTAACCGTTACATACAATGTCGCGGATGTGTTGTTCCTCCTTCGTTGGGAGTGTTCGTCAAGTGACGTCATTCATCCCCTTGTTCTCCTAACCCTACTTGAATCCAATGTCGCACTATTCTCGCATAACCAATCGGTTTTGCAGAATATTTAACGACGTCGCAAACAGTTTTCGGCCTAGTCAATTTAAGGGCCGGCAGTAAAATACGATGCCTTACAAAAAGAAATATTAACCAAGCCAATTTTTAATCAAATTTCAGGATTAATGGCCAAAAATGCTGGTTCAAGCAGACGTGCCCCAATTGAGGTGATTGATTTCTTGTCCGGATTTAAATTACAATTAATATCTTATTTATTTTGTAATTAGTTTTTTTTAAAATTTCATTATCCAATGTAGACCCATAGTGATTCGAATGACGATCATCGTCCTCAGAACAATAATAGAGAGGTCCGTCCATTCAACTTTGTCCAAACTCTCATGAAGAAACTTCGGGGATGTTTCGATTTTGGTAAGTCCTACCCGTCACACATGTATTTCATTCTCAGTTATCTTTATCTATATGTGTGTGTGTGTGTTATTTTCATGTTTACTTAATTTTGTTTTTGGTTCACAAATCAGTATGTCCCAGCCCACATTTCAGAGGTCCTACCGCCGTACAAGGAGCGGGTTATCCTATGGTGCAATGAAAGAGAGTATGACAAGCACTACTCAGACAACCAAATGTTGAAGACCCTAATCCCATAGTGTTTTACTCAGTTTCTTGTAGAAGAGGAATTCGAGATTTGGGACAAGCTGTTATTCGAGTTGGTAAATGGTGTTGGGCCCATTGTTTTTTATTTTAACGTTCTTCACTGTTGAACACTATTTTAGTCGAATTTAGAATAATTTCAGTTTTCATACATTTAACGTTCAATCTACAATCTTTTCAGTTACATTTTATTTTAATGTTTTTATACACCGTATGCAAAGTACGTAATATGAAACAATAATAATCTTTGAAGGGTCATTTCAATAATAAAATCGGAAGTAGATACCAGTCGGAATAAAAATCAGAATTAGAATCCTGGTGGGCTCTGTAATTATCTTCCACCCGTTTCATAATCTCTCTCTCTTCAATTCTTTCATCTCACCTCAAAAGTCGGCCTGTTACCCGCATGACTTGATTGTTCACCAAACTCATAACAACATTAGCATATATTAATCAACATGAGTATATGTCACAGATTTAATTAGCTATAAATAACACGAGCCTTATAAATTTCATATCCAATAGTCCACAAAAAATAAGAAAAAAACAATGATTGTTTTATTGGTAACGAAACTTTTCACAAGTGAAGTTGCTTGTCTAGACCACGAACTAATCAGCCTACAATTCAACATTGCGGTGTCGCTTGTGTGGGCCGCTTGTCTATTTTGTCCCACTCATGGTCATAAGTGACGTTGCATAATTGTCGGTCTTGTATCATATGGATCGAATTAGCTGTGACATCGACAGTTGCCGATTATGTTCCATCCCGTCCCAGGCCTAAAGCATTTGTGTGGGCCAAATATACACACTCCAACATTGTAATAAGATCGCTCTTTGTATCTTCCCATGTGAAATTGCTTATCATACATGAGATAAATCGTCATTGTTCTAAGGTAGGTTTAAAAGCTGCCCGACGACCGACCCTTTCCCATTCGCAGCCAACGTTGTCACACCAAAGGTGAACCAAGGTAAGTTTTCCCCCAAATTCGATATTGGGTTTTCCAGCTTTGATAGACTTCGTCAGTGCCCCATTTCATTTTTGTGCAATATTCACAATGCATGGGCTGCTGTGTTTTTAGATTTTGGATTTATTGAATTTTGTTTGGGACTTGTTCACAAATTATTTGCAAGGGCTAGGGTTTAGGTAGCTGTTGTGGCACTTATTCTTGATACTTGTTAATGCCATTTTACTTGTTCGTGTTTTGATGTTGATGTATGTTCAGATGTTCGGTGTTTTAGGTCCATTTGTATCCTAGTCGCACTGTATTTCGTTGCATCTGACGTGTTATCTACAACGTCACAAATTCATACACATGAATATGCGACTTTGCATTGAACACATCGGCTTTGCCAAAATATATGCAACATGAATGCGACATCGGGTTTTACATATGCATGAGCTAGGTTTCTCCATATTGAACTAATTGTTCCAAGTTCAGGTTTTCCACAGATGGCTCGAATAAAGAAGGTAGCCAAGGGTTTGGGGAAAAAACCCCGGAAGAAGGTCCATCGCGTACCAAGAAGATGAAGACAAAGCCCCCTACCACTAACGTGGAACAACATACATTTCGTAAATGAGGAGGCACAGAAGCATTATGAAAGATCCTGGGCTGTATGATAAAAGAGATCAGGGTGATGAAGCCTGAGAATATTCTATGATTTCACCTCGACGTTTTTCTTGAACCATCAAACCTTAAGGAATGGAGGGTTTGATATGCTTGGACAGACTGACATATGATACAGAGGTCAAGGAGTTCTACACCAATTTCGCTCAGCAATCTACGGACATCTACAGTACAAGACTAAACGGGGTGGATGTGGAGATGATGATGGATCACTTGAGGTTGAGCCTCTACGGCTGTAATGCTGGGATAATTGGCCTTCACCAGTCCCCGAGGATAACCTATCTGAGGTGCTTAACCCCAACCAAATGGTAGAGAAGTACTTCAAAATTAAGGTAGGGAACATGCTCATCCAACCAAGGCGGATCAAGGTTGATGTTCTCAATATTGATGAAAGGATGTTGTACAATATAATTGTACAATTTTTTATCCTTACTAGACATCCTTCAAAGTGCACGATCAACCCAGCCATCATGTACTACTACCTTTCCGAGATGAAGGTAGTAAACCCCGGGTACACCATCATCTAGGAGATGCACCAAGTGGCCATTATAAGGAAGAGTCAGACACTTCCCTACAAAAATGTGATCACTGTCATTCTGGAAAAGAAGAAGGTTCCTATCAAATCAAAAGTGAAGATCCAGCCAAAGTGCTACGATACGAACTACTTTGGGGCAAAGTATTGGAATTGGGAGGTGGTGAAATGGATTGATTGCAACGTCTCCACGGGAAATGAGGAAGTGCCTCCGACAACCAGGAATGAGGCGAATCCTTCAGCTCCCACAGCAGAGGATCCTGCCAATAACAGTACTCCAGCCCCGTGATCGAGTATGAATGTTGTTAGGTTTTATGGATATTCCAAAATATTCATTATTTATGTTTTATAGTTGTTATTTTATTCAACTTAATTTTTTCCCAACAGGACTAAAACTTAGCGCCTGAGGCATCCTCATGAAGGACGTGGCTAAGACCAAGCCCCTGACGCAGTGCATAGACAACAACGTGAAAAAGATTTTGGAAGAATTGGCAGAACTGAGGCCTATTATTTCCACTGCGATCAATGCACCTGCGGATGAAGTTACTAGAGATGACGAGGATGACGGGAGACTAACAGATGAAGAAGAAGGATCTGGCGATGATAATACCGATTCTTCCACTGAATAGTCTGATGGAAATTCTTCGTCGGCAAACGACTTCCCAACCCAGTCACCACCCTATTGATTTCCATTATTGTTAATTTGTCGTGCATGATGATGACTTTTTTTAAATTTTATTGGGATAATTTCTCTTTTTCTTGATAAATTTTCATTTGTGGGATGTTTATGGTATTTTGTAAGCATGGTAGCAATATATATAAGTCTTTCCAATTTTGTTTCATTATATTTCATACTGGATTTTGTGAACTTGGGATGGGACTTTTTCATCGTACATTCCAATTTTTGGCTGTCTTAGTTAACCATTGTTGATTTATTAAGTATGACAAAGAAGTCCGACTTCGCACACCATTCGCACCTATGATGTTGAGTTACCCGACAAGTTACCGACTAAACTGCGATGTCGCATGATTCAATTTATTTTATTGGATTTAGCCACTGGTTTGAAGCGATAGGCTTGTACAACATCGGTAGGCCCAATATGCGAAGTCACTTTAATGTCATTATAATTTCGGTCAATCCGGTCATGTTTGCGAAGTCGTTCATCTAGTAATACACCTGAATTGCTAGGTAATACCCACATTGCCAATTTTGCAGCTACGTCGACTATACTTATAACTTCTCATTTGGAATTTATTTAGCACGGTTATTACAGAACAACGGTAAAAAATCTATTGTTTTTCTCGGTTATTTTTTAACCGAAGTCAAATATATTATTTACTTCACATAATAAAATAACTGAGGTAAGAGAACTTTTAACCTCGGTTATTTGACCTAAGCCAAAACACTGAGGTAAAAGGGGCAAAGTAATAGGTCATGTTTCTTGTAGTGTCTAATTCTTAACTCTTCGCTGATTACGTTTTCTTTTATGATCCTTATCAAGTTCTTGGATCTATTTCTCCAATAATATTGTTGTACAAATGATTTATGTGGTCACTAAACCTTTTTCATCATTAACTTTTAGTTATTCATTTTGAACATTTTTGGACACTAAATTAATCAAAATGCAATGTCGTGGAACTTTTATTAAATCAATCAATCAAGTTAGTGTTTTGTCGCCTCACGCGGGACTAATTATATTTTTAGGGGCATAATTCTATTTTCTAGATAAATGGTCAAACATAGTAAAAAATTGATGGATGGATAAAAATATCTGTAAAATGGTGAGTAACATTTATAAAAATGGCCAAAGTACACATTTTATTTGTCCGCTAACTCATGCAGAGGAGGGGCTTTGTTTGTGAGATTATCTAAGACTTATAAGGACTACTGAACAAACAAATATGCAAATCTAGCAAAGAGTGTAAATACGATAATAAGGAGACTATAGGCCATTTGCTTCACATGCTTGGTATTAAAATTTTATCCTCGATTCCTATTCACAAAATACAAGTATGTCCGAATATGTGTTCGATCACATATTATAGAGAGATTGATTCCTTAAGAACTCCCATGGACTATTACTCGGTGATTCCGCCCCCTTGTAGAGAGCTTGATTCCTTAAGAACTCTCATCTCCTCTCAATATAGCTTGTAGTGTGCTTTATACTGCCACCACTAGCCCTCACTCTAAAGGTTAATAAATCTAGCAATGCATAGTAAATTAAACCCAGGAGTAGCGTGACTCCCCAGGACCCAACGTGAATAGTCTTAGAGTGCGCAATTTACACCCAGAGCATCAGTACCTCACCATAATTCTATATGGGACTAACCCTACCTTGTTTTCCACCAACTCAGGATATGATCGTCAGAATTACCCTATTGTTTCAAAATGATAAAACATTACCGACCCAATCTACCGTAACTTAACTATAGTCCAAAGACTAAACAAATAACACATATAAGCCTAGTATAATCTAATAACAAAAAGTCATGCACAATTGTCACTTCTGGACATGACCTTTACATTGACCAATAACCAAATCGACAAAAGGACAAAATCTTCTCTGGTTTATTCCCAAGCCTAATGCTAAATCACGGCATAACTGCAATTAGTCTTAAGACTAAATCTTAATAATGCATAATCATAAGCATTAAACACAAGTAATTATAAAAATCAAAGCATAAATAGGATTAATATTTGAATCTTACAAATCCTTAACTAAACATGTTTAGTAAATGCTTCCAAGTACTAATATAGCCTTACTACAATAACCCATATCAATGAATAGATTAGGGGTGATAAAAAAAGTGAAATATTTTTAAAAAAAATGAACAAAGAAGGGTGTTCATGGAGCAGTGATTGTTGAGGCTGTTGAGCATGCTCCTCAAAGTAATAATGTGGTAACACCTGTGGATACTAAGGCTAATCCTCGATCGGGTCAGGATGATGAGTGAGCTCATATACCCGGCTAAGTCGAAAGCCCAAAAGGGTGGCATAGGAAAAAATGGGAAAGAGCCGGATAGGTTCAAAAACCTATGCAAAAGTGAGAGGCCAAATGGTGTTGAAAAAAGTGAGAAGTGAGTTGTAAAAAGAAAAACAATTGTGGGGTGCTAGGAAGAAAACCTGAAATGACTCTTAGGGAAAATGAGAGAAAATGAGAGAAATCGAAACTTATCCTATGCTTCTATTTGATCATCTTTTAGTAGTTTCTTTTTGTAGAGTAACTTAGTTTCACACATTCATATTTTGTGAACCTCCCCTTTGAGGTGGTATGTTAGTTACATAGATTATTTTAGTTTCTTGGGGATATGAGAGTGTGAGAGATTATTATGCTTTGGGGGCTAGGCTAGTCTTGGAATAAATGTTGGGTGCTTTGAGGAATTCTTTTCATGCTATGTGATGGAGATTAGGGTACGACTACCACCATAAATGAAGACATTCCACGTCTTGATCAAACATTCAAGGGTTATGTTCGTGATCCTCTA
>JAULKM010112789.1:0-22603 GCA_032355605.1 Rubia tinctorum
TAGGAATATCCCTCTTCTCTGTGGACGACCCCGACTTGCCAAACTATCTACTTAGTTGTATTTAGTAAGCATTTTGGTCTTATAAATTGCATCTTTGAGAGGTACGGCGACGACCTCCCAATCCCCTACTGAGAGTTGGAAGAAACAAGAGAATGAGATGAAAGGAAGAGAAATGTTTCTGACATATCACCTATTGTCTGAAGTTGTGCATTTGATGGAACATCACAGGCTCTTATATAGGCTAGGCTAGGACCCTAAATGGTAACTCTTCCAATCTCTTCCATCAAAAGACTTACGTTATGAGAAGAGCATTTAACATAACACATCCACTAAAGGGTAGGTTACAACTCACTTACTACCTTCATCAATGGCAAGTTACAAAATGTGAATAACATCTCCATTAAAATGCAGGTTTCAACTCACTTACTACCTTCTTCAATGGTAAGTTACAAAATGAGAATAACACCTCCATCAAAAGATGAATTACACTCACGTACTACCTTCATCAAAGGTAGGTTACAAAATGTGAGTTTAAGCAATCCCTTTATTACTTGATTTATGTGGTTCATTTATGTCTTAAGGAATTTCTAACATTCTCCCACTTGGACCAAATAACATTTTAATCTACTAGTGACCTATTTAAGACGACCATACACTTTATAGTCACTTAAGAATGAATTGATTGCTTCATAAATCCTTGAATAAAAACAATAGGATACACGAATCATGGCGGCTATACTCTTTCATCAAGCATTTCCTCCCATGTATCACAATGTACCATTATTTCTAGCCAAGTATAAATTCTTTATGAATAACTCATAAAAGCTACTCTGGGTTCACTTTAAAAAACATAAAAAGAATTGCGCAAAATTATAGATGTTTAGACAACCTTTCTAGTCAGACGTAAAACCTAAAATGGGCTCACCAGCCCCGTTTGAGTTTCATAATTCTAAAATACTTTAGTCATAAATTCTTTAGTCATAGGATTAGCGATCATCAACTCTCCTTGAATATGCTCTATAGAGACGTCTCCATTCCTCACATGATCTATGACTTTCAAATACTTAATGTCGATATGTTTGCTACGACTCCTAATTCTTCTGTTCTTTGAAAAGAACACGTCATTAGTATGGTCACAATAAATCTTCAATGTTCTATCAATAGTATCAACAACTCTTGGACCAATAATGAAGTTTTGTAACCATAATGCCTGTGATGTAGCTTCATAGCATGCAATAAAGCCAGATTCCAATGTGGATGAGGAAACTATAGACTTATTTTCACTCCTCCAGGATATAGCACCTCCAGTAAGAAGGAAAACATATCCAGAAGTGGATTTCAATGAATCCATCCATACATCCAGCCAAATCTGAATCTGAATAACCAATCATTTCCAAACTATCAGATTGCTTGTAAGTGAGTATGTACTCCTTGGTTTCTTGGAGATATCACATCACTCTTTTAGAAACTTTTCAAGGATACATTCCAGGATTACTTTGATATCTACTGAGTACTCTAACAACAAATGCGATATCAGGTCTAGTGTAGACCAATGCATTATTAAGGCTTCCAACAAGTGAAACATATGGAATATTCTTCATCTGCTCTTGCTCCAATGCATTTCGAGGACACTGGTCTTCCTTTAATTTTTCACCTTTGGCAATGGGTGTTGTAATGGATGAGCAAGTTTGCATTCTAACCTTTCAAGAGCTTTGTCAATAGGCCCTTTGAGACAATCCAGGAATTATTTTGGACTTGTCATAGTGAATTTTTATGCCAACAACATAAGAAGCTTCACCCATATCCTTCATATCAAAGTTCTGTGCAAGGAATTCTTTAGTCTCGTGTGACAATCCCAAAATCATTGCTTGCAAGTAGGATATCATCCACGTATAGGAAAATGAACATATATTTACTCCCACTTACCTTTAGGAAAATACATTGATCAACGACCTTTTGCTACAATACCGTATGAAGAGACAACATTGTGAAACTTAATGTTCCATTGGCAAGAAGCTTGATTTAGTCCATATATCGATTTCTTTAACTTACAAACAAAATTTTAAAATTCTGAGTTGACAAAACCTCCTGGTTGACGCATGTATACCTCTTCAGCAAGATGCTCATTCAAAAATGCAGTTTTCACATCCATTTGATGTAACTCAAGATCAAAATGAGCTACTAATGCCATTAATATTCTAAGAGAATCCTACTTTGAAACCAGGGAAAATGTCTCATGGTAATCAGTACCTTCCTTCTAAATGAAACCTTTTGCAACGAGTCTTGATTTATATTGTTCCACACTACCAGATGAGTCTCTTTTGGTTTTATAGACCTATTTGCAGCCCACAATAGAGGCTCCCTCAGGCAATGGAACAAGTTCTCAGAAATTATTCTTAGCTATAGATTTCATCTCATTTTTCATGGCATCAAACCAAAGTGAAGAATTGGGATCTTGATCGAATCCAATATCGTAGTCATATTCTTGAAGACACACAATATAATTACTAGAAATTAATGATTTCTTAACTCTCAGGGACCTTCGAACTCCCACTGTTTCAGTGGTAGATGAATTAGTGGGTTCAGTATTGATTTATTGTTCTTGATGTAACTCTACAGTTTGTTGATGCTCAATTTGTTGCTCTTCATCATTATTAGAACCATTAGGCTGATTGACAACTAAATTGTCTTCATGTAAAGGTATAACCAAAGAATACCTTACTTCTTTAAACAACACTTTTTGAGTTGAGTCACTCTAACTTGCTTCGTGCTCCTCAAGAAAATTTTCATTTCTAGCTTCAACGACACTTGGACTGTGTGAGGGACGATACAACCTAAATCCTTTAGAGTTTACTGCATAGCTTATAAAATAACCACTTTTGGTTTATTCATCTACCTTCTTAATAATCAGGTTATACACCCGAACTTCACCTGGGCAACCCCATACGTGTAAATGTCTTAAACTAGATTTCCATCCACTCAATAACTCAAAAGGTGTCTTGGGGACATGCTTAGATGGAACCCTATATAAAATATACACAATGGTCTTAAATGCCTCACTTCGTAAGGCTAGGTAACTTCGAATTTCTTATCATGCTCCTTACCATTTCCATAAGTATTCATTTCCCCCTTTCAGCAACACCATTTTGTTGTGATGTGCCAGGAAAAGTGTACAGAGCCACAATATTTTCCTCTTTGAGGAATTTAGAAAATGGTCCCGGTGCTTGTCCATTTTCTGTGTACCACCCATAATATTCTCCACCCATATCCGATCAGACTATTTTTATGTTCATGTCCTTTTGTTTCTCAATCTCTAATTTGAAAGTTTTGAATGCATCAAATGCTTTAGATTTATCAAATAAGAGATACAAGTACATAAATCTCGAATAATCATCAATAAAAGATATAAAATATCTCTGACCATTTAAGCAAAGGGTAGAAAGGGGCTCACAAATGTCAGTGTGTATGACCTAAGTAACTAAGAACTTCTTTTGGCACCTTTAGTGGTTTTGTTGGTTTTCTTACCCTTTATGCAATCCACAAAAGTACCAAGGTTAGAAAAGTCTAGGGTTGGAAGAAACCCTCATACATTAATCTCTTCATCCTTTCAACAGAGATATGTCCCGATTTCCTATGCCAAAGTTTAGATGAGTTTTCATTGACAATACTTCTCTTTATCCCAGCATCATTAACTGTTAAAAGATTCATGGAAACATATGAGAATAAGTGTCATATCCAATGATTGAAAGTCTAGAAAGAGAAATTAAATTCCTCGAAAAAGGTGTTCTCCAAATCCAATTGAAAACCAGTTTTTAAAATAAGTCTAAATGTTCCCACTCCTTCAACAATTGAGCTCATCTTGTTCCCAGAATAGATGTTCGCTCACTTTCCTTCGGCTTCCTTAGGTGTAGAAAGCCCTACATAATTTGGTAATGTGAATTGTAGAACCACAATCAATCCACCATGTACTATCAGAAACCTCAGTAAAATTTGATTCATGACACACAACAGTGCAATTACCATTCTTTTTAAGCCATTTGGTATACTTTAAGCAATATTTCTTCCAGTGTCCTTTCTTCTTATGAAAAACAAAACTTGTCTTTATTTCCATCTTTCTTGAAAGAAACACCTTTGCCTTTATTTGCATTTCCTTTAGAATGAGTTGCAAGATGCAGTCTCAATGGACTCATTTTTCAACCTATGTTCCTCTTGAACACACATGGTCAACAGTTCTTTAATCGACCAATTTTTTATGTGTGTTATAGGATATTTTGAACAGAGTATACTCAGCAGGAATAGAGTTGATAATGAAATGAACCAAAAATGGCTCAAAAATCTCAACATTAAGGGAGCTTAACTTTGAAGCAACATCCCTCATTTCCATAATGTGCTCTCCCACTCCATAAATTTTGTCAAGAGTCATAGTAAAGAGTCTTTTCATTAATGTGCTTTCCATAGCCTTTTCAGAGAATACAAAATTTTATTCAATGGCTTTCATGTAAGCTTTGACATCATCAGTCTTAGGGATTGCACCCATAATTCTTAGACTTATGCGGGACTTGATGAGCATCATGCTCAAGCGATTAGACTGCACCAAATGCTCATAATTAGACCTCTAAATTGGCGTGCTTGATTCCGTGGGATTTAGTGGAGTATCCTCAGGAGGTTCCAGATCTAAGTCCATGCACCCTAGAGTCAGAAGGACATTATCCTTCCACATTGTATAATTTTCACAAGTTAACATTGGAGTAGTTATAGTGTCAAATAGCGCAGTAGTGGGAAGAACAACAATTACCAAGGAAATAAACAAAATTATTATGAATTAAAATTTAATTAACAAGAGTTAATTCCAAAAATATAAGTATATTCAAAACTTTCCTATGGGTAGGGTTCCGTTAACGCATAGAACATACCAACCACAATAGAAAATTAAACAATAACACGAGAATTTTCCACACATGTGGATATAGGAAACCTTTATAAATATATGCTTAACTTTATTTTACTCTTTATTTATTAAAATAATTATTTTTCTGTGGGACAAAGCAATTATCTCAATAACTTCAACAATAACCTATATTTGGTGTCACCGAAACATATCATGTTGAATATTTCAAAATGCAGTGGCTATTTTCAAAAAATTACTCAATAATAATGATACCAAAATACCTTTGATCATACTTTAATAATACGATTATTCACCAATAAAAATAGTATTGCATAATATATACAAACTTTTGAATATCTAAATATTTATAGAAGAAATTCTAAAACATATTCATTACATAAAAAATTGACAAAAGTTACTGAATCAATTTAGTTATAGAGTATGGAAATATTTTATATCATCAAATTTTTTTTATTGATCAATATACATAAAAAACAAACATATGCTATCGAAACTGCAATGTGCAAAGTTTGTTGAAAGTTTAGAAAGTAGTTTCATTGTTCTATTTAAAACCTCATGTGAATTCATCACAAAAAAGAAGAAGTATAAATTAAAGAATGATGCATGAAGTTGGTAAGATCAAATAAATTTTTCTGCACATCAGATCACCAAAATTTCTTGTCACAACTGAATGGTCAAAACCACCAATGTTCATGTAATTTGGGTAAATATTAAGGTGCAACATGCCGAGAACTATAATGTCAAATAAAAATATTGAAGGGTGTCTCTGATACCAATTGTAAGACTAAATATACCTCCAGTTATATTATTTGAACAACCGATTGAGATCCCTTACTGAGAGTTGGAAGAAAATAAGAGAATGAGATGAAAGGAAAAGAAAGGTTTCTGACCTATCACCTATTGTTTGAAGGAACATCGCATCCTCTTATATAGGCTAGGATAGGACCCTCTGGTAACTCTTCCCATCCCTTCCATCAAGAGACTTAGTTATAGAAAGACCACCCAACATTACACCTCCACAAAAGGGCTGGTTACAACTCACTTACAATCTTCATCAGTGGTATGCTACAAAATGTGAATAACACCTTCATTAAAATCTAAGATACAACTCACTTACTACATTCATTAATGGTAAGTTAGAAAATGAGAATAACAGCTCCATCAAAAGGTGAATTACAACTCAATACTACCTTCATCAAAGTTAGGTTACAAAATGTGAGTTTAAGCAATCATTTTATTACTTGATTTATGTGGTCCATTTATGTCTTAAGGAAATTCTAACATTTGGTGAGTAATGTCAAATATTCTATAGAGGTGAATATGTCATGGGATGCTCCGTCCAACTTCTTATCAAATACTACTCGACAATTTCTAATACAAGATTTCACTGATTACTAAATAGTGGCGATAATTATTATCCATACTAATCATTCTAACTAAATAATTTTATGGTGTGATAACAATGGCATAATTAGATCACTATGTTAGGAAGAGCGAGTTAGTACAAAATATTCATTCAATACAAATAATTCCAGTCGTCATATAACAAAACTAATATTTTTTAGGAAAGATTAGATACAAACATTTTACTTTACTGATAGGACTAAATAAGGATACACCACCACTTGAATCTATTGAACCCCAGTTGATGTGGTTGACTCCACTGAATAGTGGCAGCGATAATGGATAGACATTGTGTGAGCTCACTAGTTCCTTAGTTCCTCCAACACTTATGGAGAAGAAGTTCTGATGCCCAAGTTAGTATCACCTTCTTAATATGTCTTATTTTGGTTTAAAAACCGCACCTAATTCTCACGTGTTACCTCTTCTATACATAGTCTCTGCAATACATGGGATCATGGTCCCGACCATCCCGGTCTCCTTGGTTGTGTCCTTGGATTGTGCCTCCGCTACACTTGCGGTCGGTCCAATCGTGGGCGAGCTGTCTCCACTCTTCATGGCTATGCCTTCATATAGTGTCCCGCCAAAATAGTTGCTTATCTGGCTGTGGACAAGGTGTTTTGAGTTCCACGGTCGGTTCGTTGTTCTCTTGGACATAATTGGCTGGGCCAATATGTATGTCGGGTATATATACACCATAAGTCTAGCCTTCTTCTTACCATCATAAATAAACACCTTTTTACTTGCCTCATGTTTCTCATATCTCTCAAGTTCAAACTTTTCATCAACTTCTTAGTGTACGCACATCCCGAAAAAAGGGTTGCTGTCTCATCCACCTCATTATATAAACTTTACCTTTTTTGTGTCTTCAAAATCCCAAATCTTTCCAATCTATCAATCCTGAGCAGACCTTTCTTCAATAACATCCATAGGAAAATACCATGCTTAAATAATTTTTTTTGCCAAATTACCTTTGCATAAAAGTCCCCTTTGCTACCTCCCTTCATTTCATCATACACCATACTTGTCTTCAACTTGTCTCCCTTGTTTATACAACTCCCAAGAATTTGGAAGTAGTTATCTTTCAGTTCGCACCACATTTTCAAAGCCAATTAGAACTTACCCCTCCTTTCCACCCTTTATGTAATATACTTGATTCCACCTAACCCAAAGAATGTTTTTCTTTGAGTTTAAATCCCACAATTGCTTATTTAGTATTGCCTTGTTCCAAATAGAAGAATTTCTAATCCCCAATCCACCAAAATATTTTGCTTTTACAAATTGTGTCCTGGGAGATTGGAGTATAACCCATTTACCTTCTTCTCTTCCCCACAAAAAACTTCTACAAATCTTCACAAACTTCCCATGAACACCATCGGGTATACTTATTATACTAGCCCAAAAGCCAACTATACTTAGTAAAACCGAATTGATCAATTACACCTTCCCTCCATAAGAAAGAACACCAAACTATGCAATTTCCTTCTTATTTTTTCTAATAATTTCTCATAATCTTGCTTCCTTCATTTCACATTAGACTAAGTTAGCCCCAAATATTGCATTGGAAAATGCCCTTTTGTTAATTTCAACACTCTAGTCAACAAGTGTTTCTCCCCTTCATCCATTCTAGAAAAATAAATTCTAGATTTTTGCTCACTTATTGCAAGACCAGTGACCTCCATAAACCTCTTCAAGAATCATTTCATACCCTCCATGTATTTTTGGTTTTCTCCACAAAAGATAAGAAAATCATTGGCAAACAACAAAGTATGCACACCAACCTTGTTGCATCTTTGGTGGAATTCTATGTGATTCTCCATGAACTCGTTTGCCATTATTCTTGTAAGGTACTCCATGCTCTAAACACACAACAAGGAGGGGGGGATAGAGGATCCCCTTGTTTAACTCCTCTTCTACCCATGAAACCTTCAGAATACTTCCAATTCAAAGCCAAGTAAAAGGATGACTTCTGTAACGCCCCGGCCAAAAATTGCAGGGGAAATTTATTACAATGATAAAATCTTAACAATTATTCTTGTCTACATTAGAAGAGGGAAAGTTTAAACGATAAATGCTAATTGCATAATCCAAAAACATGTATTCAAATTAAATAAATGAACTAAGGAGGCCGAATGTGTCATCTACTCGTTATTCGTCATGCTCATACCTTACCTAGAACTTTAATCTAAAAATATTTTAAAAGGAGTGGGGTGAGCTTTCGCACGTGAGAGTTCCAAGTTCGCAACCATTTTTCGTGATGCAATCGGGATGCTATGCATGCATGCAGTTTTAAGAAAATAATTTTATCCACTTGAAATAGTGAGTGGGAAATCATGCCATTCATGATCAG
Source organism: Rubia tinctorum (assembly GCA_032355605.1). NCBI lineage: Eukaryota > Viridiplantae > Streptophyta > Magnoliopsida > Gentianales > Rubiaceae > Rubia > Rubia tinctorum. The sequence continues at coordinate 8,661 of JAULKM010112789.1, forward strand.
TCACAAGTAATATCACATACATATTATTTCTCACGAAACAATATCAAGCAATATATCACTTAGCAAGTAGTAACATCACATATAAAATGATACAGGTCAGGTGGGAGGTTATTGAGGTGTTCTATTCATAGCCCAGGCCATGTAGATAAGCATGGCCTGTGCAATCAGATGAGGGCAATGAGGGCCCCATGACTTGAGCCGTGCAATTTAACACGACCCTTACAAGCAGCAAGCCCAAATCCAAGCTCCAGGACACGGTTCGTGTACAACTATATGACCCATGCAAGTAGTTAGTTCCGAGGAAACCTTCCAGGTTACGGTTTATGAAAATTCAAGTGGACCATACAGACCCGCACGAGCCATTCACGACGGGACACTAGGGTTTAAGAATTGGGCTTTTGGACTTTTTCTATCTTCACTATATAAAGACCTAGTTTTTGTAGGTTATTAGAGAGAATGGATCCACTTAGTTTAAATCTAGTTTTTCATTCTCCCTCTTAATTCATTTCATAGCCCTGTGGTATTTAATCCATTAAATGTGATGGATTTGATCTTAGTAGCTTAATTTATGACTTGGGATTATTTGCAAGCATATTTTAACATTCGATTTGTGAGACTTTGAGATTAATATCTATTTATTATGCTATATATATCATACTTAATTTTTGCTTTAGCTTATTGCTATAATTAATGTATTGAGCGTGATTAGGATGTACACCTATTCTTGCATATTTAGTGTAAGGCTTTGAAACCAGCTTAGGAGTGTTACTTTACCAAACTTACTTGTAGCCTTGTGAGTACTGGGGGTAACACAAACCCTATGAGCTACTAGGGTGGTAATAAAGTGGTACTATAATTGTAATACTAATTCAAACAATAATGGGAGAGTCGGGCAATAGGATTAGGTGTTGTTAAAATCTCATCTGGGATCATGTGGTCACTACCCAAGAGCTAGGGTCTTAGTTTGTGGCAAGCTTTGTGCCAGCCTTAGGATTATCATGAGTACTGATGTCCAAAGCCCGAGGGGCTGAGGATGGGCATTCTCGGTGGAGTTCTAGATGATCTATGCCACTACCAAGTTTGACATGCAACCATAACAAGGCATTGACCTTTAGGCACGAGCTTATTAACCCCGGTAGTGAGGGCTAGAGCCTTCGCCTGTAAGTTCTTCTCCATGCTGTATATGGAGGAGGGAATATGTTAAGAAGGTGGTAGAACTAGCGGTGATAGTTCATGGGAGTTCCTGGGGAAATAACATCTCCACATCGTGTGATATAGCATAGATAGAATTATATGTCTTGAATGCGAATAGAAGTCTAGGATCACATATTAAATGTTAATCATGTGATTTAAATATCCCCATTGGTAGTTAATTATATATTTATCTATTTGTTAATATGCACATAGTTTTTAGTCTAATCATCTCAACAAAAACCTCCTTATATATGCTATTCCTGAATTTGGGGTGATGCCCAAGGGTTAACTTTGTGACGCTATCTATTGAACCCCTTTATCCCATTGGATGACACCTGGACTTACCAATGTCTATTTTATAGTAGATATGATTAATAATAGGAGCAACAATATAAATATTTATCTTCAAATTGCGACCCTGCGGGTTACTTAAAAGCGCTTGCGGGGTATCTTCAAATTTTGGAGCCATTGCCAGGGATTTAGGGCGTATTTAATTGATTTCTAGCTTAGTTGATTAGCCATTTGTTTTATTTTGTGCTTTTGTAGATTTTGTTTTGAGCTCTTGTTTGTTATCTTGAAGTATTATCACATGGTTGCTAGTGGTTGTTTAAGAAAGAGTACCATTTAGCTCATTTTTTATGGTACATACACGTACCATGAACTTAGGATCTCTAAATTGTTTACCTCAAACTAGAGGTAGACATAGAAGAAGAAAAAAGAGAGCAACAGAGGAGGTTCTGCGAGAACTTGTTGATACTGAGATAGGAAATCCAATGGTTGGGGATTAGAACCCTCAGAGAGTTGATGGCTCCAAATTTGGAGAATCAATCTCTCAACATCATTTCCAACCTCTATCTGCAGATGAATATGTGAGCTCAAGTCGGGAATGATACAATGATTTCCTACTTTTCACGGCATGGTTGGAGATGATCCGAACAAGCATCTCTTCGAGTTCCACCTTGTCTGCACTAATATGAAACCCCCGGTGTTTCGAAAGAAGATTACAACCTTCAGTCTTTCCCCTTTTCACTTAGTGATACCGCTAAAGACTTGTTGTACTATTTGCCTCCGGGGTGCATTAAAAGTTGGATGAACATGAAGAGGCGTTTCTTGGATAAGTTTTTTCTCACGTCAAAGTCCGCCGGGCTAAATAAGTAGCTTTCCAACATTTATCAACATCCTAACGAGACTCTTTATGAGTATAGGGAAAGTTTTAAGCGACTTTTTGCTAGTTGTCTATATCCCCCCTTTGAAGGCTTATGCGATGATGATATGAAATGGTAAATGCAGCTTACAACAAATCCATTGCAAACAAGAGCCTAAAGGATGCCATGGTAATTTTTGAGAAAATAGAAAATGGCACAAGGCCGTTTGACACTTGGTCAATGACCCAAACCGGTAAAGAGGTTAGCCACTCTCCTAAACTAGAAGAGAAAGTTCAAGGTCTTGCTTCGATAATGAAGGAATTTATAAAAGGAGGATAGTTCAACAAGCTAGAATGTGAGGGGGTGTGTGCATTGGATCATCCGACTGACATGTGTCCCCAAGTTAAGGATGAGTTTGATAAAGTGAAAGCCCTTTACTACCTAGGTGGGCAAAGGTATGGAAGCAATAGGTAGTTTTCAGGAACTCAACCACAAGGGTTCTAATGGAGCCAATGAGTAGAAAGGAACCAAGACTCGTATGCGAACTCCTTCAACCATCGCTACTGAGACCACCCCATCTCCAATTGGAGAGACAAGCAAGAAGTTCAAAACAACTATAGGGGACGTCAAGGGAACAATCGAGGGAGAGCTCCACAATCCTACCCGAGAGGTGTGGGCACTTTGAACAATAGGAGGGAACTTTCAAGATGGAACGTGAAGAGCTTATGGATGCAATTTCTCAATTGACAAAGAACAAAGAAATATTCACGGAAAGAACTAGAAGAGACATTGAAGAGTTGGGTACTAGGGCCTTCTCGAGGTGAGCGAACTTGAGACTATAGATTCCAGGAAACTCCCTTCTCAACCCAAAGTAAACTCGAGGAAAATTGTGTTGAGAAGGGAGTTTCCCGGAATCTATAGTCTCAAGTTCAAGAACCCGAGCATAATTACATTGAGAATTGGGAAAGAAGTACAAGAACCCGAGAAGGAACTTTTTCACGAAGAATAATCCAATGTAAGGTTTGAAGAGGGTGAAGTTCATGTAGAGGAAGGAACAAAGGGAGGGGAGTCTGGGCTTAAGCTTGGAAGAGAAATCTCCAATAGGGATCCCCCCAAAAAAAGGAATCAAGAATTTACATCTCCTCCTCTGTTTCCAGAGGCGTTGAAAGATAAGGAAAAGAAAGGCATGAACATTGAGGAAATCTGGAAAATCTTCAAGTGTTGTGAGGTTAGTATACCTCTGCTTGATGTTATAGATCAAATTCCCCTGTATGCTAAATTATTGAAAAATGCATGTGCACAAAAGATGACTAAAAGGCAATTAATAAGGTGGAGAAAATTAAAATTAGAGGATTATCCACTTTGCATCACAAGATCATACCTAAGAAATATGGTGATCCTGGAATATTTTTATATCCACATAGGCTTAGATGGTAAAATTGCCAATGATGCTATGATAGACTTAGAGGATTCTATAAATATGATATCCTTTTTCCCTTTATAAGGATCTTAACCTATGAGAATCGAAATACACTAGGGTAATCATACAACTAGCTAATCATTCACAAACTTGTCCTAAGTGGGTAGTTAAGGATGTTTTGTTCAGGGTAGGAAAACTTGTGTTTCCGGTGGATTTCTATGTTATTGATATAACGCACGATGGAGGTGCATAATTCTATTGGGGAAACCATTACTTAAAATGTCACGAACAAATATTAATGTCCACAATGGAACACTTACCCTAGAGGATGACGTGGATAAATAGGTTTTGACATGTATAAGTCTGATAATGTATCTACCTCTTCTTATTCATGTAATGGAATTGATACATACTATGGGAATAATCTTGATCATAATGCTTGCATGAAAAATGATCTTGTCGAACCCTTACATGAATTTGAAACTCTATATGCCCTTGATTTGATAAAAGAGAACTTGGTTAATACTTCTGGTGACAAGAATGTTTTTAGTGTTCCTACTTCTAAGATGATTTTTTCCCTTTAAATGTTATGGACACTAACATACACCAGGCTACGGAAAGAGGGAAGAAATTAAAACCTCCTTGACCTCCTCCCATACCCAAAGTGAAAACTAAAGTTTCAACAACAATGAATGATAGGCATGTATGGTTTGTGGAACCCAAGGTCAAAGGTAGGGCTTGATATATTTGGTGACCCATCTATAAGGATGTGATAGTGGGTGGAGTCGCTAATGGTGACTCCGGAGAACCACCGGTAAGCTTTATATGATCATTGGATGAGTGAAAAATAAGTTGTGAGGATGACACTAAAGAGAGGATGATTTTTTTTTGAAATCGTGTTATTGTTAGTGTTCGTATGTTGATTTTGTGTTATTTGGTGGTATTTCAAGGAATGGAATTCATCAAAGTGTTTGCTAAAGCAGATTTAAGCTTGGTCTTTGTGTTTTTGGATGTAGGTTTAGGTTTCAGCCTCAAGGGAGAGGTAAGTGGGCTTTTCAACTTAGAATAGATTCTAAAAAATAGGTCATGGATGAGGAATCATTCAAGCAGCATGACCTGTGCCAGATGAAGGGGCACAGGCCACTCAAGTAGTACATACCGTGAAGATCTGGCACGCCCTATGCCATAGAAGTTGAACCAACATTTCTGCTCATGCTACCCAATTAAGAGGCATGACCCTATCCATTAAATCGAGTATAGACTTCAGTTCCCTTCATCTTCACTTTGCAAAAACCCTTGGCCGCACCTTAAAATCCTCCTAACTCTCTTAATTCTCAACCAAATTTGATGAAACTTGTCCCAAATCACTTCCATAATCCTTGTGCATAGACCCCAGTCATAATCCAACCAAGAAACAACCAAAAAGCGACCCAATTTGACCTTTTACCATCGAAAATATTTTTATTTTTTCTCAAAAAACTAAAAAATTTGACCAATTCGGGGCAAATTGAGTGGTGGGATCGATTTGGCTTCGATTCTAGGAGGTTTTCGCACGTTTTCCTCCGAGTATTTCGCTCAATTATCACCGCCAATTCTCTCGAGGTATGTGGTCGAACTTAGCACCTTACTTATCTAAATTTGGTGTTTTATTTTTGTGTTTGCTAGTTTGGTGATATCGGTAGAGTTGTAAGTTAGTGGTTTGGTGAAATTGAAATTTGTTTTAGTATTTTTTTTGGTTGGACAATTTTTCCCTTGGTAGACTGTTCCCTATGAGTAGACTGTTAGATTGTTGGATTGTTGTTATGGTCTCTAGGGGGAGTGTTTTTGCCCATGTACCTCCAAGCACTCCCTTTATAGGACTGCATAGGCTTGAGCCGGCTCATCAGGAGCAATGGGCCTTGCTGCAGAGTAGAGAACAGTCTCTTTTAGAGACCAAGTTTGTAGATCTAGTAGTGCTGAGAAGGCTTAAGCTCTCGAAACCGGTCCGCCATCAGTTAGAGCAGGATGGATGGCTTCATGACTTGGGGATGGCCCACCTATCAGAAGTGGACTTATGAGTTCCTCTCTATGGTGTGGAAGGGTCATGATGAGTAGGGCCATAAGGTGGCCCATTTTGACTTGGGAGACACCTCTCAGACTATGACTTACGGGACCATTAACAACTGCTTTGGGTGAAAGTATGTTGATGATGTCTCTCATAATGGGGTTCGACTGTTCTGCATTCCAAATGGAAAGTTTCTAATTCACCATCACGTGATGAGAGAGGGAGATGAATATCAAGAACAACGATATCATCCATCCAGCCCTCAGATATGTGGTGTGCCTGTTGCCCATAGTGGTTTTCTGCCATGGAGAGAGCACCACTTGCATTGGGGAATACTGCTGGCTTCTATGGTTAGAAATTTTTGGCACGAGTTGTCCTGATATAGTGAGTACATATACTGACCAGTGTTTCTGGGTGTCAACGCAGGATACTGGCAAGCTTTCCATAGTTGGGATGATTTCTCTCACAACCATTAACTTAGGTCTTCGGGAGGATGGGAGAGATGGAGTGAACCCCAGTGCCTCCTACACTATCAAGAGAGGTTATTTAGCGGGGATCAAGATGATTGAGATTGAGGGTGAGCAGGTTTTTCGGCACTACAAGGGTGATCGATTCATGAGGTTCAATTACACTGGCGGATCCAGAAAATTTTCAATGGGGTAACCACTAATATAAAAAATATACATACTTAATATTAATGGCAAATTTTTTTTTACATGGGTAACCTAATACTAATTCCCCCCTATTTTTTTTTAATCCTGGGGTAACCTGGGTTACCCCAGACTCCAAGCTAGGTCCGCCCCTGTTCAATTATAACTGCAGGACACGTCTAGGACGGGGGTTATGATAGAACTTTTTTTGAGCCTGATGAGAAGTTTAGGAGGAGTTTCTACTCTAGGTTACCCTTAGGTCAGGAGAAGGACGAGGGTGAGCCTGAGCCACAGGATCATGGTCCAGTACCCATGGAGGATGAGCCCATAAAGATACCACAACATCCTCTCATATAGCCACCACGCTGGAGCCCTTCTTTCAGCCATCACCATATTAGTCCCCAGTCTATGAGAAGTATATTACATTACATTCTTCACCGTATCAGAGTGTACAAGGGTCACGTCACTCTTAGTCGGCGAGACACAACATCTTCTCACACTATGACTACTACCGAGAGCAGGCCATCCCCTCTCAGCATTAACCATGGCATCAACCGCCAGTGTAGCACCTTCCGGGAGCATCCTTTGCCAGGTTTCAGGGAGGAGTACTTGAGTCGACCACCACCACCGTTAGGAGAAGGTTCTTCAGGTTATGATTATGCGTATGAACATCCACCAGCTTAGAGCCCAACTGGTTAACAGGGTTAGCTGACACCATCTTCGGTACCAGACATGATGTTAGTCACCTTGCCTACTGCTGTGATTCTCTGGAGGGTCAAATGGATGTCCTGAGGTATGATATGGAAAAAATCCAGGATGGGATGCAGCAAGACTGGCAAACACATCGGCAGGTGTTAGAGGATCTAGAAGCTATGGTGAGGGATGCCACTATGGGGAGCAGAAAGTCTTATGATGATGAGCGCATGTAGAGGCAAGGAGTCAGATGCACCGTACCACATTATCGTGGCTGATGGCACAAATTTCGAGCTGAGGAGTTGCAATGTTTCTGAGCCATCAACCTGCACATGATATTCATTTTCATGCATTGGCGACAATGCAATGACTGAATGTAGGGGAGGGGTCGGAAAACACTTCTTATCTCTTATATTTTGATGACTTTGATGATACTTTCCTTTGTTTTTCACTCATTTTTGTCTTTTGTTAAAACATATTAATTTTAGGTGTGAGGGAACCTTGGATGTTGTACGGGTGAGTTTGACACTTGGTGGTGTTCATTTTGTTGTTTGTTTTTCTTTCTTGTAGTAAGAATCTCACTTTTGGATCAATTTGTGATTAAATTGTTTTTTTGGTCCCCAACATAGCATCTGTTACCATCTTTTAGTCCCAAGAGCAAAACCACATTTTTTAGTACCCCACAAATTAAAAGTTAAATATTTGGTCTCCAAAACAAGGTTCCGGATAATTTTCAGGTAGATTATATTATTTTTTTGTCCCTAACTTAGCATTTTATACCATCTTTTGGTCCCCGAAAACCACCCAGAATCTGGTTTTCGATACTGAAAATTTCACTTTGAATTTGTGGGTTACTAAAAAACGTGGTTTTGCTCTTGGGGACCAAAATATGGTAAAGATGCTATGTTAGGGGACCAAAAATACAATTTTGTCAAAACATTATCCCGCTAAGTTGAAAACCCGAAGGGACAACCTATGCAAAAATGAGAGGCAAAAAAGGTGTGGAAAAAGGTGGGGCGTGAGGCTTGAAATAAAATGAGATACTATGATGAAATCCCGAGAGGGCTCATAGGCAAAATGAGAGAAAATTAGAGAAATAAACAAATTTATCACATGTTTCTCTTGTGATGTCTATTTGGTAGTGTAATCTAGTTCTCATCCTTCTTTGGAACTTGATACCTCATTCTTATTAATGGTTTCGTGGTTGGTTTAGAACACCTTAGGTTTGGGGTGTGAGAGTTTGACATTCTTGTATCTTTGGGTTAAGGTAGTTCTAGGAATAAAATGTTAGATGTTCTGGGAAATTTCATGCTTGGTATACTCTTAGGTTTTTACTTGATTTTATTTACTCAAGGAAGATGAAAGGTTTAAGATTGGAAAAATTGATGAGACATAAAATGCATGTTTTTAGAGCATTTAACATTCATTTTCAATGCTTTTGTTAGTAGATAGTTAGGTTTGGATAGGTTTTGCATTATGAGAAGTTATAACCATCATCGTTGGTTTTCTTATGTAAATTATCAATTTTGTGAGCCGATTGTGAACCTAACGCGATTTTACCAAGTATCTAGATCCCTTTTTTTGAGCTTTAAAATGTAGATTAGTCATGAGTGAGGGTCATTCGCAAGAATGGTAGTAGATTGAAGGCCAATCACAAGGTTGGTAGAAGAATGAAGGCCATTGAGCTTAATATGGTAGAATATTGAAGATCGTGGAAGAATAAGGCCAAAAGTTTGCAATAAAGAAAGAAGGCACAAGCCTTGAAGTTTTGCACGGCTCATGCGCGAAAGAAGACCTTGGACATGAGTTGTGCAAATTAACATGACACGTGCAATTAGAAGAAGGCAAGGAGGGCTCCAGGACACATTCCATGCAATTTAGCACGACCATTACAAGTAGCAGGTGCAAATCCAAGCTCCAGGAAATGGTTTGTGCATAACTGCACGACTTGTACAACTAGTTAGGGTTTAGGAAACCTTCTAGTTCACGGTCTTTGCAAATGCACACACAATGTACCGTACAGACCGTGCAAACCTGCATGGGCCATTCACGACTGGACACTAGGGTTTAAGAATTGGGCTTTTGGGCTTTTTTCTATCTTCACTATATAAAGAGCTAAATTTTCTAGGTCATTAGAGAGAATGGCTGTACTTTATTTAAATCTAGTTTTCCATTATCTCTCTTCATTCATTTCATATCTCTATGACATTTAATCTATTGAATGTCATGGTTTTGATCCTAGAAGCTTAATTTATACCTTGGGGTTATTTGCAAGCATGTTTCAACATTCGATTTGTGAGACTTCGAGATTCATGTCTTTTTAATGCTATAAATATCATGCTTAATTTTTGATTTAGCTTCTTTCCATAATTAATGTATTGAATGTGATTTGGATGTACACCTAGTTAAATTCTTACATATTTAGTGCTAGGCCTTGAAATTAGCTTGGGAGTTTTACTTTACAACATTGCTTGTAGCTCTGTGAGTATTGGGGGTGGGGGTAGGGAAGAGGGTAACACGAACCTTATGAGCTACCAGTTGTAATAGTTTGCTACTGTAGTTGGAATAATGATGCGAACAATATTGGGAGCATCGAGCAATTGGGTCGGGTGCTGTTAAAATTCTATATTGGTTGTAGGGTCAAAACCTGAGAGCTAGGGTCTTAGTTTGTTTTGAACATTCATGTTACATAGTTCGGTCAATATTCAACACATGCCCTTGTATGTCACACAAAGGTTCTCTCATTTTCTTCTATCAATAGTGCCTCCATATTAGAGAAGTCAAACAACGGCCCTGCCGCTGTGCAGTTCTTCTCATTCCGCGTAAAGAATTACGTCCTGGGTACTCCACTATGAATGCTTCTCCCTAGGACAACAGAGGCAAAGGGACAAGAACCTTGTGGTAACTTTAAGGTTGCAACAATGTAGATCAAATTACGCCAACCCTAGTTTTTACTCTTATCTTATCCTCCTATAGAGCTACTTTCCAGTTATTTCCTAGCGAGTAGTCAGTCTAACTAACATACGGTCATCGAAGTGGTGCTCACGACCCAAATTCATACACCCACACGGCTGCTAACTTCTCACTCCATCTATTACCCTAGCCAACACTCTTTAGGGGACAACAATAGTGCGCCATACAACGAAAGTAAACTAAGGTTAACGCCAACATAGTATATCGATCATGCATTTAACAATAATGTAAGGCAAAAGTCAACATAATATTCACAAGCATTAAAGGATATGAAGATCTAAGAATCTCATAAAATAACTACCAAGTCATGAGTACAAATATAAATTCCTAAGCTAAATCACTAATCCCCAAGCATTGAACCCAATTGATCCATTGGATTCAATGACCTTGGGCAAAACTAAGAGAAATAAACTAAGAGAGAAGGGTTAGCCCATTTTCTCCACCTACTCTTAGGAAAAACTAGGAGAATGAAACTACGACTATCCAAAATCAAACCCTAGTAGACACATGCTCTTATATATAGTAGATAGAATTGGGCCTTAAAAGAGGCCCAAAAGAGGCAACTTAAAACCTAGCTTCCGCCTGGCACGGGCCGTGCAATTGCACACAGCTCGTGCAATAGGGCACGGGCTTTTAGGTGGGCGCAATTTCCTGATCTTCTGAGCAGTTGAACGGAATGGGCCATGTGTATCTTTGTGGGTCACTGGCTGGAAGCACATTCTGATCGTTTGAATGGAACGGGTTGTGAATAACTTGCAGGCCGCCAGCTGGAACCTTGATTTCACCATATAAATAGCTTGAGCCTTGCATAACCTTACGAGCCACTAATTGGGAGTCAATTTCAGGGAAACTAATGGCTTAGTCATGTAAATATTCACATCTTGGGGCTGGTCTTAGGATTTTTTTACTTCAAGGGGCACGTGCGCGCATTATGGCACGAGACATTCATTGCAAAACCTTGAATTGTTTAGGTTTCATGCCTTCTGAAATTGCGATTTCCTTCATGGGCTATGTCATGAATGAGTTTACCTTCTCAACCCTTGAATGGGACACACACACACTTCAACACGAAATAGAGGCATAGTTGCGGAAGCCTTAGATGTAAGCATATATGGGAACATGTCTTACTATGGTGTGATTGAGGAAATATGGGAACTCATCTACACAAGTTTTAGGGTACCACTTTTCAAATGCAAATGGGTTGATAACAATGCCGGTGTATCGGTGGATGACCTCGATTTTACAGTCATCGATTTTTGCATGACTCGATAACTAGCAATCCTTACATCCTTGGTTCCCAGGCTACACAGGTGTTTTATGTTACTGATCCTTGTGATTCTAACAAATCAGTGGTCATTCACAATAAAAGTCAATTTCTGGGAGATTCTTGTCTATCGTCATTGTCCGACATTATTCCAAACATTCCACAACATTCCACCCAGCAACGGTAATGTTGGGGAGTATGAGATCTTTGGGGTAGAGCTAGCTTTGAGGATAGACCACGAAGAAGGTGAATGGATTGAGAGGCACCCCAAATTGAAGAAGCGAACAAGAAGACATTGATTGGGTGTATAAATTAATTTAAATAACTTTGTTGAATGGTTATGGAAATATCCGTGTTTAAATGTAGTTGGTTAATCCTTGTCTATCCCTTATATCCTTATATCCCAAAAAATGAAGCTAAGATTGTGTAGGCAAACTGAATACTCGATGTCGCACACATGTCGGTACACAAATCGGTTTACACAACAATCCGTATCAAAATTCCTAAAGTTTATGTCGTGGTATTAAAACTTTAGGGAATGTTTGGGAGATAGAAATGTTGACGTCGCACGAACAATCATTGAATAATTTGGTAAGATTGAACTGGGAAGGTCGACATAGCATCTATCAATCGGTCAAAGTCAGTGCATAATTCAACTTGAATTATTTATTACATGCGATGTCACTAGCTAGTCGGTAATTCCTCGGACTAATTGACCTTATGATGTGGAAATATACTACGATTCGCATCGGTACAATTTACCTAAAAAATAAACGCAGCACCAATTAAGCCAGAACATGGAGTGATCCATCTAAAAGGGCTCATTCTGAGTTCATAATAGCCACAAACCTATTTTGTAGTCAAGTAAAACCATGTAACATGAAATCAATACAACCATTAAAATCTATAACACAAAATACTAACATAGAGTCCACAGAACATCATGAAATTTCACAAAAGGGAGCAAATTCATAGAATCCCAAATGCAATCCTAACACACAGTCATCAATGCAAGACATGGACATCATTGTGGGGTGGGGGTGATATGGGAGGGTTGGGATCATATTCTTAAGAACTTCCATAGTCTTCCTGCGCTTTCTCATGTTCTGACCCATCACTTAAAGACCTATCCTCACTACTGCTAGAGTCTATTTCATCTTCACTATTGGCCAGATCATCCTCCCCATTCTCTTACTCCTCTATCTAATCGGGATGTGTCTCAGACCCATGTGCAGCCATCAGGGGGTCCCTACGAGGTACATTGGTAGCACCGACCAACATTGCTAAAGGTTTGCCGTGTCGGTCATCAGCTGCGGAAATTGGCAGTCGTTGCGCATCGCCATAGCCTTAGTCTCAGCCACGTCCTTCATGATTATGGCCCATGCGATGCGTCGCGCTTTAGTTTTTTCAGATAAAAAAATTGCTCATTTAATTAAAAGTTTAGAATTTCAAATATTAAAAAATAGGAACGACCTAGAAATAAATTAAATTTAATACCCGATCGTGGGACAGGAGGGCAGATTGAGGATGCGTTGTTGAGGATGTCAATGGATTACCGTCGGGACTAGGCTTGGCAGGAAAATCAAGATTGGCCTTGGAAATGTTTCAATCAATCCACGTCCTGCTTCCTAATATTAGTGCTTCTTATCAAAGTAGTTCCCATCATAGTACTTCGGCTTCATCTTCATCATTTACTTGATCTTGACACTTTGCTTCTCCATTAGAGTAGTGATGATGCTGCCCTAGGGTAGGGTCTGACTCTTCGGAGCGAGGGACACCGTGTGTATCTCATTGATGACGGTGTAACCAGGGTGAACTACCTTCTTCTACGTAATGTCGTAGTACAAGACAGTCTTGTTGATAGTGCACTCGGAAGGATGTCCGGACGAGATTACTATTTGTAAAATGATATTGAACATCACCCTCTCTTCAGAATCGAGTACATCAATCTTGATGGACCTCGACGTGATGATCCTGTTGCCGACTTTAATTTTGAAGTATTTCTCCACCATACGGTTAAGGTCGAGGGCCCCTGCCCGATCATCGTCATTGGCTCTAGGAGGCCAAGATTCCTTGCAATAAATTTTTAATGGAAACACCTATGGTTAATCACCTCCTTCAAATGTGCACCCAATCGCCTCGTTTATCTAGTTTGACATCAGGGCCATGGTCACACCATTGACTTTTGTTTGGTAGTTTGTGTTGGTTAGACGGATTGAATTGGAGTAGAACTTCTTGAGCTCCAATTCATAGGCTGGCTTGTCGAGGCAAATCAACCCCACCATTCTCGAAGTCTTGAATGGCTCAAAGAAAATGTCCAAGTGGAGTTGTTCTACGTCTTTGGCCCGTAATGTCCTAACCTCCTTAAACCTCTTGTTCCTCACGATTTGAAAATGCTTCTTTTTTTTGGTGAAGAAGCATTTGTTTTAAAATTTCGGCGACCGGGCAATGTCGGTAAGGGGGGGGAGATGTTGCATGGAATGTGTGGGCCTTTCAGCCCAAACTTATACTATAATAGATACAAATATAAATAGATATATAAAAACAAGTAGATAGGCGG
>JAULKM010112807.1:0-22601 GCA_032355605.1 Rubia tinctorum
GGGGCGGGAGGGGTATATTACCCTAGTCACCGGAGGTTTGGGGGGGCGGCCGCACCGGCTCGCCCTCCTAGTTCCGCCATTGGTGGGCCGGGCTGGGTGAGGAGGAGGGCTGGGTGGAGGGGTAAGGCAATACTCGTAAAAGTGCTGCAATAGTTTCAACTTAGCTTTTTTTAGTACCTAAAACAACACTTTCAAAGTGTTACATCATACTTTACCTGTAGTAGTGTAAAAATGCCAAGTTAGAGCTATTGCAACACTTTTACAAGCAATTTTAAGTGATGTTGCATTAGATCTAACGAAACGTTTTCAAGGTTTAGGTAACATTTTTCAAAGATTTGATTTACACTCTATAAGTTATTGTACTCCCTCCGGCCCAACCATTTATGCACACATTCCTTTCTTGGTTGTCCAACCAAATCTGCACACTTTCTGTTTTAAGAAAATTTCTACATATCATATAGCATAAATACTCTTAAAGTAACTAAATATTACTCACATAACTCTCACCTACCCTCACCACTTTTAATTTTCTCTCATAATACTCTCAACCTCCAACTAAGATCTTCTTCAAAGAAACGTAACTCCCACTCTTCAACCCACTCCACTAGATTCCTCAGCCACCGGAGGACAAAGAACCCGATTCTAAGCTCCACTCATCTTCAGAAACACAACCCTCTCTACTCATCAGCCCCCTCTGCCGGATTTAGCCCAAATCAGAGGGCGGCGCTCCTCCGCGTTCCAATCTTCCACGATGGTGCTCCTCCACCTACAACAAGCTCAATTTATAGGGCGGCGAGCGGCACTTTGCATACGGCGAGCCCGATTCAGATGGCGGAACCCCGCGTATGGCAAGCCTGATTCAGACTGCGACGCTCCACATATGGCTCCTCCATTCACCTCTATGGCGGCTGATTGGTGTTTGAAGAACAAGGTTGGTTAAAGAACACGACTGGTTGAAGAACACAGTGGTTGATTAGTTTAGGGTTGAGATAGGGCTAAGAAGGAGAGGTTAAGGGCGAGAATAGTTCAGACATTTTACATGATTAAAAAAAACTCAGCCCTTTCTCTCTGCAGAAAGGGATGTGAAAGAGGGAGACTAGGGAGTATTATTTTAATAAGTGTTGCTTGACATTTTTTACTACAACTCTAATTAGTAGTAGTGTTAGCATCTAAAGTAACACTTCCAAAGTTTTACATTAGGCTCATTTTGTGGTAGTGCTCTATTAACGGTTTCTAATTAAAAATAATAATAATCGGGTAATGAGTATTTGTTAAGGAGCTGACCTTTTATTGTATCTTTTTCTTTACAATAGAAGGAATCTGTTTAATTACTTCCAAGTTTTCGTGAAGCAACCAGACACATGAATTATAAGTTGAAGCAACTTCTGTAAGTAGCCAAATTTGCTGGCCAAATACTTCTTAGATTGATACAAAAATAGCTTTCTGGTTAGAAGAAATTAAGTATCTGCTTCTTCTCCTCTTCACAAACAACTGATTAAAACAAGATGGCTGCTAATGGTTTTACAGTGGATTTAAACAAACCCCTAGTGTTTCAGGTTGGTCATCTTGGAGATTCATATCAGGAGTGGGCTGACCACCCTATAACTTCCAAGGAAAGCCATCGATTTTTCGCGAACAACTTCTTGGAGTCGTTATCTCGCGCAAACAGCTGGGCTATCACGCTTGGGTGGATCCCCGTCGCGTGTTGGTTCATCTCAGAGGCCGCAAAAACGATGGTATCATTGCCTGAGGTAGCATCAATGGTGGTCCTAGGTATTTTTGTTTGGACAGCCGTGGAGTACATTGTGCACCGGTTCTTCTTCCACAAGCACACAATGACTTACTGGGGAAACACATTGAATTTCATCGTTAATGGTTACCATCATAAGAATCCTATGGATAGTTCGCGCATTATTACCCCACCATTTGCAGTTGCACTGATGTGTTTCCCGATGTATGGCTTGGTGAGGCTGTTTTCAACTCCGGCTACCGCTCCGGCGGTCTTTGGAGGATGGTTTCTAGGGTTTGTGATGTATGATTTGACCCATTACTACCTGCACTACGGCCACCCCAAAAATCAAGTGCTGAAAAATCTGAAGAAATATCACGCGAATCATCATTTTGGAGTTTCTGACATGGGGTTCGGTGTTACTTCCCCGTTTTGGGACGTTGTATTTGGAACCGTAGCTATACCAAAGGTAGCAGAAAAAGTCATGTATATGTAGTACTCTTCTAGCTTCTTGTATTCTTTTACGAGTAAATGCTAAAAATGGTAAAAAAAATTATTCGAAATTTACAATTTAGGATTGAAATATTAAAATTGTATACTACCTCCGTCCCACTTTAAATTGCTTATTTGTTTTTTCACGGTCTTCAATGAGTCTGTTTGACCGTAAATATATCTAGTTACATATAATAATGTCACATAAAAATTGATATTTAGAAAATAGATGTTAAGACAAATTTAACAATATTTCACATGATATATTTATTATTTATACATTAATTTATATTTAGGGTCAAAGTTTGCAAAATTTGACTCTAAAAAAGTAAATAAGCAATTTAGAATGAGACGGAGGGAGTATATTATAAAGGTATCCGGCCAGTTTTTCATTTATGTTCCAAAATTGTCCCGTCACTAGTATAGAAGGGCCATATTTAAGACGTTGAAAGTGCTTGTTAGACGGCGGTTTTGAAACACCATCCCTAACTGAGCCGCGTATGGTCACCAGCAATGCACGGCGTTTTGAGCCGGTAGTACAAGCAGCTCTGAACTTGGAACTGCTGTTCAAAATTCATTAAAAAAAGCGATGCATCTCGTCGCAGCTCTTCCCCTTCACTATTCCGGCAGAGGAATATAAGGCATCGAGAAATTGACGACGCTGAGAGGCAAGTTAGCCAGTTATATTGTTCACGTCTGTACGACAAGCATATCCATGCTTACCTTCAAATCGGGTATATGACAATGTATGTATCTTGAGAACCCACACTGGGTCTACTGAATTTTTGTTAGGATTTAGAGATTTTGTAGGTATCTAGAGAACCCACACTACTTTCAAACAACCAATGCGAGATACCGAACTAGGTAGTCCTACGGTTCATAAATTCTATTGTGAAACGACTCATCTGCATTGGTCATTAAATGAGGAAGATGGAGTGCCTTTATGAATATAATAAATTAACTAATAATCATATTTTCCGAAACATCATCCATTGCAAGGTAACCAAACAGACTAGTAAGTTTTATTCCGACATCGTAACAAAATTAAATAATCAATATCATAAAACAATAAATATTTTGAATCGGCAATCGAATTTGGGATTGCATCCATTCAAAAACTATAGGAACCTCCACATAGATCTGAAACCAATACCGACGTTGCAATCTCTGGTCTTTTAGATATATGTTTCAAACTAGCAACGTGTTTTATAGACACCAGCTTCTTGTTCTGACACAAGTTGGCCATGGACTCGAACGATCATTGTTCCGACACAAAAAACATGAAATAAAGTCAGACATCAGAGGCTACCCTGCAATGACAACACTGCCGACGTCGGAAGCAACAACGAAGAGGTCAAGATCCTACAGAGTCACAGAACATAATTTCGAACTCTGAAGTATATATAGACCATGGTGACCTACTATACTTCCGAATTTGAAAGCATAAAATGTGTTTAAAATTATAAGATAAGCGACGGGATTCAACAGTGATTGTGACACCGCCGTCCAATGGTCAATTTGTTGCATCTAAACCGCCGCCTTTCACTATGTTTCACCAATCGTTAATGTGTCTGTCCCGCGATAGTGTTACAAAATATTCTTATAAGACTTAATAAATTTTAATGAAGTCAATAAACTAGTCAATGGTTGCCTAGATTTGAAAATTATATATTAACAACTTTTGAACCGCCGTCTATGATGTTGGAATAGCGTCCTTCAATCAATGTGCATTTTCCATATATAGTTGGAGGATTGATTACACAGATAATTAATTCAGTTATTTTGAGTGATCAGATTATTTAGCTGGAAATCGCTTTCGATCGGCTAGCATAAATTATATCGGGTTTGTAACTTATTACTCCCTCCGTCCCATAACTATTGGCCTGTTAGACTTTTCAAAGTCAAATTTAGTAAACTTTGACCACTAATATAAGTGTATGTATATATGATAAAAATACCAGGTGACAAAATTGGTAGATTTATCTTAATATATTTTCTAAATATCAACTTTTTATGCTGAATTGATATACGTAGCTAGAGATATTGACGATCAAAGCGGCTCATTGGAGACCAAAATGGGCCAAAACTTAAGGGACGGAGGGAGTATGACTAAACATATAAGGTCACACATAAGGCATAAAACTGATTAAAATAAATGACAATTGCGCTAGGAGCCCAGGTAGTAATTATATGAGAATTGAGTTTATAACTCATTAATTCTAATTGGGCTAGGCCCATATTGACTTGGATTAGGGTTTCTTGGATTAATGACTATTCTATACAAATCGAGTATTTGAGAAAAGTGCAAAAATGATCCTATTCAACTGAGAAAGTGAATGAATGACCGTGTAAAATTTGAAAATGCATAAGTAACCCCATATTTGTGTCAAAATGTGAAGTTTTACCCATTTGGAAAATTTCTGGCGTTGACCAATGTAAGTCAAGCGTTGACCAATAATAAAAAGACAGAAATACCCATGAGCTGAAAACAGACTTTTTCATGACAATTATAGCTCTCGCTACCTTGCTTCTTAATAAAAATCCTAATTAAACACACCTTCGCCACTGCTCCGCCTCTACACTGTTGGACTTCCGCCACTCCGCTGCTCCGCTGCTTCGGACCTTCGCCCTCCACCGCCAGACCTCCGCTTACCGCCAACGAAAATCCACCCTCCGTCGCCGGACCTCCTCCTCCACCTGCTCCCACCACCACCACCTCCGCCGCTCGGAACCACCTGTCTGCTGCCCCGGAAACCCTAGCCACTACCCACCCCCGCCACTATCTGTCTTCGCGCTCAACCCCACCCCTCACCACCGCTCTGTCGATACAACTGTCTTCGTCCACTCAAATACCCTGCTTTCGTCCTCTTCTTCGCTGCTACTACTGTCTCCGTCTGCTAAAATCCCCCTACATTGCCGTCTACTTAAGTCCCCTAAAAAAACCTCATCGCCACTCCATCCCCTCCCCGTCGTTCAAATCCCTCGTCTTCGTTTCCTTCCAATCGAATTCCCTCAACACCCCTTGGCCACTTCATCCCTTCCCCCACTGCACAAATCCTTTGCATACGCTTCTGATTTCGACTTCACCCTCACCCTGTATAACCCAATATTTTTTCCCTCGCCTCCGATCGAATTCACTCAAATCCACTCAAATTGCAAACGGAGTGGAAGTGAAAATGACGCCGATGCCGGTGAGGAGAAAGTCAATGGCAGTTTGAATAGGGGTGGGATCATCGGCTGCCATTGGTTGAGCGACGGTGAAATAAAATGGCATGATTGGTGATGGTGTTAGGCTGAGAGGAGGTGAGAAAAGAAATGAGAGCGGAGAGTTGGGAGTGGGGGTAAGGAGGTCATTTCATCTATTTTTTAAAAATTGTTTAACTCGGGGGTATTATGGCCTTTTCACTAATTTCAGGCCAATTTGGCTGTTGACGGTTAGGTCAATGAAGTCTAGGGTTATTATTGGACTTTCAGATTTTACAAGGTTATGATGAGACGTTAAATGCATGTATTTTTCGAAGCATTTAACATCTTTTTTATTATCTTTTTGTTGGAAGACTGCTAGATATAGATAGGTTTACAAACTTAGGGGTTTAGATGACCATTTCGGTTTTCATGTCTAAATCTTTCGTTTTGTAACCTACTTTGAATCTAATGGAATTGTTTCCTTATGAGTGATGTGCTAATGTAATCTTTTTAACACATTTGAAACTCATATTTGTAATAGATTAGGTTTTCGTGCAAGAATAATGAATGCTTTGTTGGTAAGAAAGTTAGGATGATGATTTAGGAGTTATATCTTAAGTCTCTAGTTTAAGTTGTTTTTGAAGGTCTTTTATGATCATGTTCATGATGAAAGATTCAAGAATGAAAATTCATGAGGAAAATTAAGAGTTTGGAAGATTGAAGAAGGCCTTTCACTAGAATGGTAGAAGAAGGAAGACCACTAACAAAGTGGTAGAAAATAAAGTGAAGAAGGAGAGCAAAGTAGAGGATGAAAAATGATCTAAGTTTTGAAGCAGATTTCTGAGAATTATAGGAGAAGAACTTGCAACCAAGGTTGGTACCATTAGATTTGTCTTCTCGAGTACTATAAAAACAACTACAAGAACTCCCAAAACGGATCAACGGTTCACCCCGAGGAAGCAAAACAAAACTGCACTGATTCTGTTGCGACTTGAGAATTGTATGTCACAACTCGTGAATAAGGACTTCATGGGAGGTGATTTTTCGACAATGTAGCATCGCGAGTTGCGAAAATCACCCTGCAACTTGCTTTTCACTCCCATTTTTCTTGTACTATAAATAGCACTTCATCCACTCATTTCTTAGTTCTCTTGGCCCGACTTGGGGGCTCCAAAACCCTATTTTTTCATCTTCTCCTTCACTTTGTTCTTGTTTCTTTGTAGATTTTTATTCTATGTTAGGTTTTGATTATCTAGGCTAGTAATCTCACTGGGAGCAATTGATTGATACTTCCTTATCCATGTCTTGAGAATCATTTATATCTATTTAATGTTTTCTATATTTTGCATTTATTGTGCTTTGAATGTTGGTTGTTGAATGCATTAATGGTGGTGGAAGTTTGAGTATATGAATTGCTTGTATGATTACTTGTTAGGGTTGGGAGAAAGTAGCTAATTTCCCCTTCTTTTGATATGAAATCTAAGAGTATGAATTAGAAATTCTAATATGGTTGATGATTTGATAAATGTGATAATGTCTAACACTTTGTCATGTTTGTTTTGTGTAGCAAATTGGAGAAATCTAGTAATGTTGAACGTTCTTGACTAATCTTGTGTAAATGCATGAATTGGTTCCATGCTTAGACACGGTGTAGTGTTTATAAGTGTTACCAAGGTTATTGATTGTTCGTACTTAATGCCATTAATGAGATACTTCTAGGCGTTGAACGACTAAAGGGGTCATTAGTGAGATTTAGTAAGACATGCCGAATTCACTCTTGTAAACTACTATCAAAGAAGGGTGGAAGATTCATCTTCAAAAGAAGTAGTTAAAGTAGTGAATAGGTCGTGGATTCAAGGATAGATAAGAGGTTCGGAAGCGGAAATCAATTGGCTCAAGGATTTGTCATTTGTAGTTTTTATATCTTTTTCTTAGTTTATTGCATTACTAGCATAGTTACTTGACTTTGCTAGTTATCTTGTCTTTAAATTCATAACTCAGAAAAAACCAACCAAAAACCCCTCTTTACTTGCTTTATTATATATATAGGCTTATATCCACCCTTATATGCATGAACCCTTAGGAAAACCCCTCTTCTTCATGGACGACCCCGATTGGCCACTATCTAATTAATTGTATTTAGTAAGCATTCATGTTTATAAATTGTAACTTTGAGAAGTACGACAACGACCTCCCAGGTTATTTCTGCACTTTCTTCCTAAATTGAGGGTCAAAATGCAATTTTTTGTAGATATTTTTTCAGAAATATTCAGTATGACATTGTTAGAACCCTGGCCGTTCCAAAAGGCAGAAACCACAAACCAATCCTATCATTCTCAGAAAATAAACCTCGCCGTAAAGAGAACAAGAAAGATGGGATCTTTGCTGATCAACGTTCTAAGCTGACGGCGTAGTAGGCGATCCGATCGTGCTATGTGGATACATATAGAGGAATCACATATGGAATTCTCGTCTCCGTGGTTGATCAAATCCGACGGTAAAGCATGCTTCAAAGTTAATCTAAAATCTTAGATATATTCAAATTAATTACACACATGAGATCCGAGATTAGATAATAGATTTTCCGCTAAATTTGATTTAATCAATTTCCAACAGTGATATCAGAGCCTTTATCATGTTTTAGTTTGATCTATATAATATGTGAATG
Organism: Rubia tinctorum; assembly: GCA_032355605.1. NCBI lineage: Eukaryota > Viridiplantae > Streptophyta > Magnoliopsida > Gentianales > Rubiaceae > Rubia > Rubia tinctorum. The sequence goes on from JAULKM010112807.1 coordinate 8,076, forward strand.
TGATTTACATAATATGGTATTTAAAATTTGTGTTCATATTATAGTCAAACTAATTATTGGATGATTTAATTTGATATAAACTCACACATAATTTTTTTTAAACTATTCCCCTTCGAAATTACTATTTACGACTGGAAATACTGTTCATCGCCGCCAACGGGTGGCTAAGCAGTGGCGGCGCCACCTAGCGCCGCTAGGAAGCCACTGCAGTTGAATGGTTAGGGCTAGTAGGCTACTAGGTACCACGTGAACAGTTCTGCACAAGGGCACAAAATTGATTTTAAAAATTGGGTTGCACTTAGTTCTGGGCGAGTTGGGCTTGCTGCTTTAATGGGCGGGTCTGACAGGGTGATCTGGTTGAACCTGATTCTTGTCCAGGTTTGGTTTGAGGATGGATCGGGTCTGGGCGAACCAGGTCGGTCCAACAGTAAAAATAAATAGTTAAAATATAAATATATGCATATAAATAATAATAATAATTATTATTATTTTATGGCTTTGAGTGGGGTAATTTTAATTTTAGAAATTAAAATTATATATGAAAAAGTTTTATTAATTAATGCATTGGATTTTCTTATTATTAAATTTGATTAATTTAAAATAATAAATATTATGTATTAATAGTTAAGATTAATAATTTTAGAAATTAGTTAACCTAATTATTTTTGGTATATGGATTTCCTAATATACTTGGTTTATTTAGTAATTTGGAATTAATAAATATGGCAAAAGAAAATAATTAAGGTTAATAATTTAAAAAAAGTTAACTTAATTATTTTGGTATGGTTAACTGAATAATTTACTATGTCATTTTATTTTAATTTGCTTTTATATGTTATTGGGTCATTCATTTTAGAAACGAATGGATTCATATATGAATTGGATTAAGTTCAAGGTTATTAGTGACTAGTATGACCCAACTAGATATTTAAATACGGTCTGCATACCGTCTATTGAGTATTGTAATTAAATACGATATGCGTACCATTTATTGTTGTGTTGCAAAATTTATTTCCAGTTTTATTATTTAAATTGAAATCAACTGTAAGTTTGATGAGAAAATCGAAGCATGGGATCTAACAGACAAGATGAATACTTTGTCAAGATTAGGGAGCCATACTAGGATCGCTTTAGATGCATTTATTTATCGCATTTATTTATTTATATTATAAATGCATGCGATTGATTTATGTGTGTGGGATAATTATGAAGTTCGTTCACTAATGATCAAACAAACATAACGAACCACGGTCCCAAAAGCAATAATGAGCAATAATTTGTCTTTCCAAAATAAGAACACCCATTAAGCCCTCGATTACTAGTGACAGATTTTGCCAAAGGATCGTGGCAATTCTAATCTTGGGACAAATGCCGGTAAACCTAGTGAAAGAGGTCATGTTAATTTTGGTTTGCTCGTCAGCATTAGTGAACGGTCCTCATATATTGAGGCAAAATGAGATAGGTAGTATATTTGATGTACCCTATCGACCAAGAGTAGTATTGGATACTATTAGCAATGTGATTACTTACCTGAAATCAAAGGAATTGAGACAAGTCAAGACATGCTTAAGACCTTGTGATTTTGAGGGTCTTGGAATAATTTTATTCAGGGGACCAACTTGGATAGAATAAAATAGTGAATAACTTCTAATAAGGCTTGTATGCTTTTCTTCAAGTTAAAAAAGTTTAAACAGTTTTTATTGCATTTATTTATATTTAGTAATAATGTATAACAACATACAACAACTCTTCTAATTTGTGTTCTATCCTTTGGAAAGTTGAATTGAACGACAGTAAATTGGCAAAGGAACTTGATTTTATTCTAATGCAAGAAAAAGAAGAAGTATGTCATTGATATTCAAATCCCCGGTGTCAAGTGTCTTATGTTGAATAATATGAGTCCAAAATTGTAAGGCAAATTTGAACATAGATACTTACACCATTAACTTGGAGCTCCGAGATATGATTTAGGAGTAGGCCAAGGTTGAGAGGTTTGAGACCTTTAAGACCATTCTTGATTGCAATGTCGAGAAAGAAAAACTAGTGGGATCTCATGTTTTGAAAATGATTGCATCATTTGATAACATGGAGATACTTTATTTTGCCTTTGGTTGAGAGTTAGCCCCTGACATCTATCTCTATTCACTCTATGATTGTTTGGAACCATTTAAGTGGAAATGAAAAGACTTTGACTAAACTGCATGGGATGCTTTAAATAAACTGAGTCAAGTGTCAAGATTGAGACCATGAACAAGGTTCTATTGGTACAGAAACAAAAGGGACCTAAATCATAAATGAAAGAATGAAGAAGTGGGATAGGGCAAGGGTAACCATAGTACCCATGCGCCTAAGACACAACATACTGCTAGGAAGCAGAAAGTTGTAAAGTCTTATATGTCCCAATACTTCTACTGCAATGACATATGCTATTGGAAAGGACAATGTCCCTAGTTCTTAGAGGACAGAGAATGGGCGAGTATGTGACATTGCAGTTATATACGTCATGAAAAGTCCCTGTCGTTAATAACTCAACTGATGGTTATTGGATACCATATGTGTTCTATCACAATTTCAAAAATGTGAAGAGAACAAAGTATGAGTTAAGCTTGATGAAAGGTTTACCTACATGAGGGAAATGAAGCAATTGTTACTCCATTGACTGCAGGAACTTATAGTCTATCCATAAGGCTAAGTCATGTAATAGTTATTTTGATCTAAGTGTTACTATAACACATTTACCATTTCTGTGTTTAACACATAAGGTTTTCATTGTAATAAGAGCAATGATTGTTCCATTTTAAATAAATATTTTGTGGTTTTGAAAAATTAGAAAATTGTCTTTATTTTCTTGATATGGATAAACAAGTTTATGACGTAAATATCAAAATGGCTAAAAAAAATTATTCGAGTCCGGGGTACCTCCGGAATTGTCGATTTGGCCACATAAACATAAAATGCATGTAGTTACTCCAGTGGGAGAAAACTGTGGAATCATTTGACTAGGAGTCGATTGAGACATGCAAATACTGTGATGGAAAAATGACAAAATCACCCTTCATAGTGATGGATGATGGGGCAAGTGAACTATTAGGTCTTATTAACAAAGTGTTTTGTAGACGAAATGTGTTCAACTGCAATAGGGGAATTCATGACCTCATTAGCTTCACCGACAATTTGAGTGAATGTAGTCGTCTGCTTGATGTGAGGAAGTTTGATTCTTTTGAGAAATTTAATAAGTTTCAGAATGAAGTTTAGAATATACCTGGGAAGGAAATAGAAACACTTCAATTAGGTTGATGTGGTGAATATTTGAGTCAGGAATTTGTTGACCATCAGAGAGAATGTGACATTCTTTCATAATTAAATCCCGTAGAAACACCTTAATGAATGGTGTGTTCGTTAGGATAAATGATACCTTATTGGATATGGTTAGTTCAATGATGGGTCAAGACAGTCTTCCAGTTTTCTTATAAGGGACATGCTCTTCTAAAAGGTAGTGCTCACACTGAACCAAGCATTGTCTAAAGAGGTAGGAAAGACAGCATATGGGATATGCAAGGAAGGGTTCCTTGATTGTTTTTTCTCTTGAATATTTGGGGTTTCGAACCATATGTGAAACGAGGTTTCCCAGTGAGCTTGCACCTAGTCTGATGAATGTCTCTTTGTGAGACATCCAAAAGAGATAAATGGGTATAACTTCTACAACCATTCTGAGAACTGTGTTTTGTTGCTCGAGAACGTGTCCTTTTGGAGAAGTATCATATTTCCAAAATGACAAGTTGGGGGAATTTAAACTTCAATAATTTTTTAGGTGAGCAACACTTATTTCTGGAAACATCGATCCCTTCATTTGAAGTGGTGAGGATGAATACGAGAAAAGTCTTAGAGACTACTGAAAATGCTTATATCCCAAGTTGGTCAGAAAGGTATAGGATTCAGACGAAGGTACATTTATGTCCTTGCAACTGAAAACTATGATCATACTTTTAGTAAGTGATGAACCTATGACTTAAAGTTAAGCTTTAACAAGCCCTAACTCCATAAAGTGGTTTAAGGCCATGAAATTCATAATAGACTCTATGCATGAAAACCAAGTTTGGATTTGGTTGAATTACTAAAAGGGAAAGACTAAAATGATGGTCTTCGAAATGAAACCAGACATTTATGCTTTCAAGGCTAGACTGGTTGTTAAAGTGTATAAACAAGTCAATGAGATGGACTGTGATGAGACATTTTCTCCAGTTGGAATGCTTTAGTCTATTTGAATTTTCCTAGCAATTGCAGATCATTCTGGTTTTGAGATCTGGAAAATGGAGGTGATAACCGTCTTTCTTAATTGAATTTTGGAAGAAGATGTGTATGCAACACAATCTAAGGGTTTCATAAGCCAAAATAGCTGGGCAAATATGCGAACTTTGAAGGTCCATTTATGGATTAAAGAAAGTATCAAGGAGTTGGAACATATATTTTAATGAAGTAATTGGCGTTCAACGAAATTTTTAGGAATCTTGTGTTTAAAAAAATGTTAATGGGAGCAAGATTGAATCCCTACTCCTCTATGTCGATGACATTGGAAATGACTAACCGGAGCTGGAGTCTATGGAGATTTAGTTCCGCAAGTATTTTTGCATTCTTTTGAGAATATGTCGAGAATGGTGAAGTTGTTATATGCAAGTAAGAAAGGATGACAAATTGTCGATCTGGAATATAAACCTCTTCCACAGATGGAGCCTAGGGCTCACACATTTTTTATGGGAATCTAGCACTTTGGATAGTGGCTATGATTTTTGTGATGTTCTAGTTATCATAAATTTGTGATTTTAGACATTGAAGATTGAACCGTTTAACATATTCTAAATTTATCATTTCATATTCATTTAACTTTATTTAATATTGAATGAAAGTCCAAAATTAATTTACATCTCTAAACAGGTTATCAGGAATATGTCTTGGATAATGAAACCCTATTTAGTGAACTGGAGTGTAAGATCGATTATGTCCCTAGTTTAGGTCATTGAGATTGGACACTCATGACTGAAGAAAACTAATTTGCAATTTGATTCAAAGCGTTATTTCATGGGCTAAAGGACGTGGGATGTCATGAATCAATTGCATGGATGAAAGTTGGAAACTTGTATTAGACAGACCCGCTATGAGAATACTTTAAGATTTTCATAATTTCATAAGTTTGTCTCATTTATTGTAGGATTGTATTCCTCATACCTGAGTAATTCAGTGTTTGCTTACTTCTTGATTGGTGTACCTCTATCTCGTCAAATGTCACACTGTAAAAGGGGACTATAAAGGTAGTTCTTGGGTTACCATGAATCGAGTGGAGAAAACTTGAATGTACAAGAGTGGGATTGTCCTCTCATTTACGTGATATTGTTTTCTTATGGGCCTCTCGGAGAGTTAGGACTGTAAAATGCATGGCCGTGCTCAGATTGATTAAGGATTAATCATATGTCTTAACAGTTTGACTCGGGAATTCGAGAAATGCATTTGAACTCGATAAGGATAAAAATTTATCTTACCTTATGTTCAGATGAAGACATTAAGTGACAAAGGAATACAAATGCACAATTTTCTAAAGGACAAGTGGGAGATTATTTGAATAGTATCCTTCAGTCAATGTGCATTTTTCATATATAGTTGGAGGGTTGATTACAAAGATAATTAATTTAGTTATTTTGGGTGATCAGAATGTTTAGTTGGAAACTGCTTTCGATCAACTATCATGAATTATATTAGGCTTGCAGTTTATTATGATTGAACCTATAGGGTCACACAAAAGACATGAAATTGGATATAAAAAATGACTATTAGGATAGGAGCCCAGATAGTAATTATATGAGAATTGAGTTTAGAACTCATTAAGTCTAATTGGACTAGGCCCATATTGACTTGGATTAGGGTTTGTCAGATTAATGACTATTATGTATAAATAGATATTTTTACAGAAATGTTCAGTATGCATTATTTGAACTCTGGTCAATCCAGGCGGTAGAAACCAGAAGCCAATCCAATCATTCTCAGAAAATAAACCTCACCGTAAAGAGAAGAAGAAAGACGGGTCTTTGCTGATCAACGTTCTAAGCTGACGGCGGTTTAGGCGATCTGATCGTGCTGTGTGGAAACGTTTAAAGGAATCACATCTGGGATTCTCACTCCGTGGTTGATTGAATCTGACAGTAAAGCACACTTCAGACGTAATCTAAACTCTTAGATAGATTCAAATTAATTACATGCATGAGATCCGGGGTCAGATAATTGATTTTCTGCCAAATTATATTTAATCAAATCCCAACATTTTAAACATTCTCTCCTTTTTAGTGTTTTCACCACCGCCTATGCCTACCTCCTCCACCAAATTCTGAACACCACCAATCCAACCATACTCACAATCTCTTATGTTGTCCTTGCTTACACTACTTCATGCATCCCCTATGGCACCGGTCGCTGGGGCCTCTGGTACCGGTATTTTCGTCCCCTAGTCGACCGGTGCTGAAGTATAGTGGTGCTGAAACGTAGTTACTGTGGCACTGGTAAAAAAATTGGTGCTAGTAATGTAAACTCAGCACCAGTATAATGAACATGTGCTCTATATATAATTTCATCACCGGTATTTTAGATGCCGGTGCTGTTTTTTGAATCGTTGTTTAGGTACATTGACAAGGATCGCCGGTTCTTTCCTAGCATCGATTTAGGAAAATAAACCGATGCCTAAAACTGAACATATTACATAAACCAGCATCGGTGTGTCAATGATTTTCTGGTGCTCTGGCTTTGGATGATGTATGTTTATAGCACCAGTGCTTTTATTTGTAAAACCAGTGCTAGAATTTTTGAAATTTGCAATTTCCTCTTTGATTTATCCAGACCCAAAAACCGGGAAAAATCATAGAAGAAACTTGAAAGAGCCAAGAACACTGAATGTCAAACTTAAATTGATGCTAAGTAAGGAAATTTGAAAAAGTACAAATCCAAACAAGTGGTAAAAAAGGAATCCATCCATATGATAATTTAAGGGGAAAAGGTAAATATGCCTGAAATTAAATACACGTTGAATTACACAAGGCCCACATAAGTCTTGAATTGTTTGGAAGACACGTTCACCCAAATTTCACACTATGTGTTCGCGATGTCTGTTATCTCCTTACCATTACGCTCCTCTTGCCGGGGGAAATATCTATTGTGTACAAAATAACTCAACGATTAATTACGTGAAAGTAATTAGTAAGTAAAAATAAGAAACGATACATTTTTAATATGTCAACTAACCCCCAGAATATCTGTAGATGCCTGTTCAACACTAGTTCTTCCGTGAATAGGAGACTAACTAAAAAACGATTCTCATCCACTGTCAAGTGCAGTTTCAGCACTAATTCGATTGGAAGGAGACACCTATAAGTGAAGTTTGAAATAGTGAAAATGAAGCACCCTCAACTTTGAAATTAAAAAAGGATACGCCTTCAAATTTGAAATAGTGGTAATGGGTTGGTGCCCTCTAACTAATACTTCTTCCTTAGTTTTTGCACATGTACGATTTTTAGAAGAACACGATTTAAAATATCAAATTTATGCAGTGTTTAAGCACCAAGGAAACATGGAGTTTATAATTATGTTTTAACTATGTATTGAACATTAACTATGTTTTAATGTTTAACACACCATGTTAAACACTTACTGTTAAACACACCATGTTAAACACTTAATATTAAACACACCATGTTTACTTGGTGCTCATACACTGCAAAATCTCCACATTCTAAATTACTCAGTTCTGCAAATGTTACTGCACTTTCCATAATGGAAGAAGCATTAATTACTGAGAAAGCATCGCATGAATAGAGAGCAACCAATACACCACGGAAAAAATCAAAATTAATCCCAAAATATGCATAAACATCAACTTGTAATCATCAATACAAGCAAAAGAAGCCTGTAAACCTTAATCTAGTTCATCCTGGACTAAACACTCCAAAGAGCCATCGATCACAGTGCATAGTGGACACCACCTCAATCTACAACAATACACTTTAACAATTAACCTTTTTTCTCAAAAACTTGTACTCTCTCTGTCCCTATTTTAGTGTCTCATCACCCAAAAAGTGTTTTAATTTTTTTTCTTTAATTTTAACTCCAAAATGGTGCATAAGTGTATGCAAACCCACTTGCATAGAGTAATTACTAGCAATTCCAAAATTTTGAAACATGTGCAACAAGTATTCCCACAAAAAATTAGGGGTATATTTGACAATTTCTTCAAGCTTTCTTTGACAAATAAGGAATGAAATAAAGGTGAGACACTAAAATAGGGACACCCAATTTGGTAAGTAGGACACTAAAATAGGGACGGAGGGAGTATACTTAATATATATACAATATGATAGAATCCATTACCACAAAACACATCAACTATCAACAACAATGACATTGTAGTTGTTTGAAGCAATTCAAACTATATCATAAACACTTCAACATCCCACAGCTACATATATCTCATTCATTTATAGTTCAAATATCACATAATGAACTATAAAAAAATCACAAAATCAAAAAAATCTCACACAGACACCCACGCAGAGTAGTGAACAAAATCTGCAGTAGTGAAAAAATCCAAAAATCACAAAATGAAATAAATGAAAAAAAATCTCACATAAACACCCACGCGGAGAGGATGGTGCGCGTCGTGAATGGTTGTCATCATGGTCTACGTCGTGGTCGGCGTTGGGTCATCGTCGGGGAGAGCTAAGGTCGTTGTGGTCGGTGTTGGGTTGGTGTTGGGGGGGCTAGGGTCATTGTGGTCGGTGTCGGGTTGGTGTTGGGAGGACTAGGGTCGTCATAGCTATCGTCGGGGAGGGCTAGGCGGCGGCTTGGAGAGGGAGAGGTGGTGGAGGAGGGAGAGGATGGAGAGAAGGTAGAGGGAGGATAATGGGAGGGAAGTGGTGGTGGGTTAAATTTAGGTTTTCAGATTAGTTTATATAGACAAAATTTTAATGGTTGAGATTCAATCAACAAAAGAAATCAATGGTGTAGATGAAACCAAATTGGGCTCTTTTTTTAAATCGGTGCTGGTTCACCCAACAAACCGGTGCTGACTGTGTATAAAGAAACTGCTTGTGGTTGCTTTATTTTTTATTTTTTGCAACCCGAGAGCAAACTAAGGAAATTTTTCCTAAGTCATGAGTATCGTTAGAAGAACCGGTGCTGGTTTTAAAAAATTGGTGCCAAGAAAACAATAAAGAAGCTGCGCGGAGCTGCTTAATCCATACAAGGATTATAATTACAACACCGGTTTATTAAACTGGTGCCTTGGATTGAAAAACTGGCGCCTATATAATTACAGTTGGGCTGAAAACTTTTCAGCCCAATCATTATTGGGTGGGAAATGAATTTTCCTATCAGCATCAGTGTGAAATTGGTGCCAAAATGGAATTGACAAAAAATTAAATTTCCCGCCCATGTTTAGAACATAATTTTTGGATTTTCCAACCCTAAGACCCTTAACGCCGGTACTTCAACACACTTAATTGGTGCTCATGCTATTTTGCAATATTTAATTTAAGTCCCTCTCTAGGGTACTTCAATAGAGCTCGTGTTTTAAAATTGTGTCCGACGAATATCCGAAAACCCTCCTATCAGAACTTTGTTAAAATAGCACTGTTGCCCAAAACTAAATTACACATTCTTTTTGTAGCCAAATAACTCCATATTGTGTATTGTTGGGTTAATATATGTTTTAAAATATAATTTCATGTTTTAATAGAATTTGGTAAAGTGATAGTACATGTCCTAGAGTATCTTACTCTAGATAACTTAGAAGTTAGGAAGTCCAAACATGACGTTTTCTTTGTGAGTTATTTACACAAAATATTTGACTTTTTTAATTCATTCTAGGAATTGAAATTAGGGTCCCATAATATAGGATTGCATCCGAGCGGAATTGAATTTGGACCTTTGAGTGAAGTTTTTGCCTTTTGCACTTAGATCCCTCCAAAAATCTTGGAATTGGCAAAACTTAAAATTGGCGATTCAATAGTGCATTTGGATATTGCATGATCATAACTACGCGATTATGACTTGATTGGGTAAATGGAACATGCTCAAAACTTATCATAGAAAACAAGTGCAACATTTTCAAAAACTGTAGTGTTGCCCATAACTATGCTTCACATTAAGCATTGATTTGAAACGCTTGATTCTTGATTTTACATCCTAAATAAATGAATTCTAATTAATGGAGTTTTTATTGTATAAATTTGAAAGTAGTAGAACATGTTCTAGACTAAATTGTGAAAAAGTTTTGGAAATATTAACGGAAAATCATTATTTTTTACCACCATAAATTTAATTTAAAAGCATGATAATCCTCGAAGTAGTGGATGATAATTACATTTCCTCGAAAAAATAACATAGAATTGTGCAAAATAACATAGAATTTGTGAAAAAACCATAGTATTAGGAAAATGAGGATCAAAATTCATGAATAATATCTAGCAAACGGCTCTTTATCCAACATTTGTGCATCTTCTAAGCTCGTCCCAATGTCGCTCTGACCAACGCTCGACCCTCAAAATGTAGGGAAAGTTTCAACTGCTTTCATGGCATCGAGGAACTGGCATTGAAAAACCTTACCCATGTGTTCGCATCGGGACCTTTGATATTGTGTTTTCGTCAGGAGACTTTGTACATCCACCTCCAACGCCACGACTTTAGATTCCAGAGAAGGACCCACATTGTCTTGAGAAATTTTGATGGAGTCTGTTGTAATCTTACCCATTGGTTGCTCGTATATGTTGTTGGGATAGTGAGGCACATCGGTTTATGTGCACAGTTCAGAGATGAGGCCGCAGAAACCGTAACAACCTGATTTCTCTGCACTATGTTTCAAAAAGTTCACCATTCTCCTACCTAAATTCCATCGTAATTTCTTTTTAATAGTGTACAGATGTGTCAGCCTCTTATTGTGAACCTCAGTGTTCACTGTGACGAGGTCAATTATGGATGCTACGAAGTGGTACCATCCATTCATATTGGGCCTGAGGTGCTTCTTTGGAATATTTGTCCAACCTGGTTTCACAAGAGAATCGATATCGGTTCCCGTCCTAGTTACCATCCTTAAGATCTCCCGTCCTATGTGATCCTCATCCACATCGGTCTTGAAGTGGAATGCAAGAAATTCATCCTCCCCAGGGGGAATAGTTGGCAACCCATAAAAATCGTTTATGGATTCATCCGTCAATTTCACCATTTTTCCATGACAGAAAGCCTCATCCCACCTTGCAACACATCGTAAATTAGTGTAGAACTCACTCACTATGTTGAGGTTAAACATTGCAGACGCGTCACACAATTTCTCCCACCCAAGTGCCCTGATAGATTCTTCAAAGGGGAGAGTTGCTTTGATTCCTCTCTCCTACTAATGTCTCCTTGTTCTGTACGTTTGTTCGATTAACATTTCCTGCTCCGAGATGAATCTCTTCTCTTCTTTTTGAATGTTGGATTGCATCTCCGAAGAGGAAGGGGATGCATTGTGTGACCTCCTTAGTGGAGTTTTTGGAGCTATGTTTTACAATGTCCACTCAGGCATTTCAACAAACACCTTCCATGCATAAAAAATATATAGAATATTAGTTTTGATGAACATCAACAAACGCTCAATGGGAGCCAATATAATCCATGATATAGGTATATGTATTTATTACACATTAACGCTATGTACATGATTGCAACATCGAACAGAGTAGTTATTGGAGAGCTAAGTGAACCAACATTTTTCCAAAACCATTGGGTTCATGATAAATCATCTTTGTAGAATGAAGAGCAATGTTTGAAAGAGAACTCCCCTTATTCCTTTGCAGAGCTTGGGAGTATGAACTAACGGGGGAAGATATGTTAGATTTTCTCTCCAAAAATTAGAAATGGAAGACCAAGATTGGGAATGGAAGACGACTGACCTGTATGTATTTCCAACTTAAAATCATTAGCACATGTATAAAGCGCGCAGTTATGAGGCTGCTTTGAATTAATTTTTTTGGCAATTTCTTCCAACCCGAGAGCAAACTTGAGAACAAAAAATCTAAGTAGTTGGAAATGACAAAACCGGTGCTACTACAAACACAAAGTAGCTGTTGTAGGCTGCTTAATGCCGACTTTTTTTTATTAATTTCGAACTTGAGAACCAATTAAATAAATATATTCTAAGTGAAAACTAAAAATTATTCATGGCAGCTGCTATTTTCCGAGAGCAAATTAAAAATATTTATTCTAAGTATGAAGCACTGGTTCAGAAACCGGTGATGAAATGTAAATAACCGGTGTCTATAAATGGAAAAGTGGCTGCTTACGGTTGCCAAGAATATTTCCAACCAAAATAATTATCCTCCTCCCATTTGGGCCACATTGTCTAGGCACTGGTTTTTTATATTTCGGTACTATAATTTCACATAGGCACCGGTAAAAGCAGAGTACCGGTGCCAAAATTTTCCCTCCATTTTTTATTGTGCCAAATATACTGTTGAGCACATGGAACCCTGTTCCAGCAACTGTCCCTTGCAACGGTATTCGTTATTACCGGTGTTATTTCATATGTATGACACTTGTTTTGAGCAATGGTTACACGATTCCGTTGCTGACATCAGCGAAAGCACCAGTTCACTAAAATTTCGTCAAAAAACCGGTGCATTACATATATTCAGCACCGGTTTCTTTCCCCCCCATGCAAGGAACCGGTGCCTAAGTACCTGTTTTCTAGTAGTGTTACCATGTTGCACGCTTCCCAGTGGCAACACATACCACCAGAACATTAATTCAATGTTGACTCACTTCAACCGACTTATAGTACTAAGAATCAATTAAGAACACTTCGTACTGATGTGGAACTGTTGTAGGAACAATTAATTAAAAAAAAGGAACGTCCAGTGTAATTTCATCTAAAGTGTCTACCAAAATTGTCATTTACTCCTTAACAAGTTGATTATTATTTTCACTTTGTAGAATGATTCTGTTCAACTAATTCCAAGTTTTCGTGAAGCAACCAAACATGAAATAAAAAGTAGAAACAACTTCTGTTAGCAGCCCAATTTGCTGGCCGACTACTTCTTATATTGCTATAAAAATAGCTTTCTGGGTAGGGGAAAATATCCCCTTCTCCTCTTTACAACTAACTGATACTAAAATGGCTGCTAATGGTTTTACAGTGGAATTAAGCAAACCCCTAGTATTTCAGGTTTGTAAAGATGGATTTAATTATGGAGAATACACATATGGTTAATAGATTAATTGATTGGCAATTTGTGAACTTATGGTAAAGAAGAAGAAACTTACCATGTTGGAACACACACTGAAAATGCAGCAGAAGAACAGATTTGCGATACAATATTGCGATCAGTTTTTTGGTTATGGAATTGTGTTTAACGTGATATTGGGTTTCAGAATTAGAAGCATAATGGAATTGTGGTAAATCCCTATAATTATGGAATTGGAATTGAAGGAGAATTATGGGATATTTGAGATAAGGAAAATCCCTTTATTTATGGGATTTGGATATGCTTCAGAAGCATATTAGAAATAGGAATATTATGGAGATAATTTTGGAGCTATTATAATCTGCATTGGGCTATAAAAGGAGGATATAACACGGCTGCAAACTTGCGAAATTAATTGATAAAAAATCTGCATCCAGATTTTACTTTTGTCGGACCAGGTTGCCGAGAGCAAAATTCTGATTGTGTTCCAACACACGCAGACCTGTTGTTAAAATTTTAAAACGTATAACTTAATTCCTCGGGAGGAGGAGATCCAGCGTCGACGAGTATCGAGGTCAGAGGGAGTCTGGTCAAGGCAGATCGGTAGCAAGGGGAGCTTGCAAAATCCATACATTGTAATTAGAAGATAAGTTTAATTATATGGTGTACTTTGTACTGTATCTCTGATTAGTGGATTTATTCTAAACTGGGTCGGGCCCCGCAGACGTAGGTAGATTTCACCGAATTGTGTAACCAAGTTGTGTGTCTCGTGTTTATTAGATTACATACTTGGTTAGATTAGACCACGTTGGAATATAGGTTTACTAGTTAACGCCTAAAATGGTAAAACCAGTTTTTTCAATTTGGTATCAAACCTTGGTCACTTGCGTTCTACCTTGGTTGTTTCAAGGAAAGTGTGATCCGGTTTTACCATGACGACAATAGAAAGAGCATCTGTGTCTCGGCCACCTTTGCTTAAAGGCTCAAACTACACTTATTGGAAGGCTCGCATGAGAGTGTTCATAAATTCTCTGGATTAACTTGCATGACACTACATTGAGAATGAGTGGAACCCTCCAATCGGAGAAGAAGCCACAAGTTCCAAGGAGGAAGAAGGAGAATCGAGTTCAAAGAGTCAAACTCTCAAGGCGAAATCAACTTGGTCTTCAGACGAATTGAAGTGTTCACTAGCAAATTCCAAAGCCTTAAATGCGATCTTCACTGCGGTTGATGAAAATCAGTTTAAACTGATCTCTACATGTCATCAGGCTAAGAA
>JAULKM010112816.1:0-22601 GCA_032355605.1 Rubia tinctorum
TTATAAAATTTATAACTACTACACGTTGCATAATAAAACTTTAATATTACAACAAAGACCTTTTACCTTTTATTATTTTAATTAAACCCCGTCTTTCCATAAGGCTATGGAAAGACCGTCTTTTCCAAGAGTTTGACAAAGTATTTACCGGAGATCATGGAAAAAATCTGTGCAGATTTAACCGAAAAACAAGCGTACCCAAATCAAACCCATTCCGAACCGAGCCTTAATTCCCACGGTCAAAAGATCATGACACTTGATCAGCTCCCTCACCAAACCCACGCACCCGTACTCCGCCGCCACGTACAGCCCCGTTTCTCCGGCGGCGTTCTGCCGGCAAAAAAGCTCGATCACCTCCTCCTCTGGCGAACCGCTCAGAATCCCCCCCCCCCTCGCCGCGGCATGCAATGCCGTGTCGTTGCGCTTTCCGGTCAGCTGCTTCGTCATCTCCCTCCATATGATCAGAAATGATTTTCGTTTCTTATTGGAATGAATATCTATAGCAATGTGGTACCTGTAGATGAAGAAACCAATCCATTGAAGAATCTGTAAAATTGGATTTGGAAAATGGGGGGGAATTTTGAAGAACGGAAATGGACTTGGAGATAATTAAAGGAAGGGGAAGCACATGTAAACAACAAAACATGGCAATGACAAAAGCAGGAATATTTTTATTTTGTTTTTGTTTTTTAAAAGCTCAAGTCCAAATCAAGAAATGATTGACTTTTTGGAAAGGTTGTTATCACGCTGCTATGCTAGTATTTAATATTATTGGGAAGAATAATATTACTACTTTGATTGTAAAATAGTTTGCCCCATAATAAAAATCAAGTGGGTAGGTAGACATGATTTGATTTTTTTTAACTCTCTCCTAATTCCAAAAAAAAAAAAAACCCTTCTAAGTGTAAGTATTCTAAATTTAGATTCAACTAAATGAAAACTCCAAATCCCCATCTCTGAACAATTTTTCTAAATTAAGTTATATTGAACCGAGTTATATTGAAGTGCAGATATATTAAAAATATCATAGCTTTAGATTCAGTTATTCATAGCTGGTTTGAAGTGAAGTGAACTGAACCGATTTGAATTAAACTAAACTAAAAATAAATATTTTAAAAATATCAATAATGTAGCTAAATTAAAATACTTCCTCCGTCCCATCAGTTTTGGCCTATTTTTGGTCAATTTTCTCAGACCATGTTTAACCATCAATAACTATAATTACAAATATTAATGGTACATTAAAATTTGATATTCTGAAACTACGTAAACATATGAGTCTAACAATATCTCACATGATGATATTAGAGTCCATATAGTAATTAAAATTTATGGTCAAACATGTCTGAGAAAGTTGACCAAACATTAGGCCAAAACTGGCGGGACGGAGGAAGTATAAGATTGCGACTTTGCGATTTAGGCCATATATGCGTGAATGGAAGGGTCTTGAAAGTCAACATTGATTACTTATACGCAATTTTAGAAAATTACAATGTGGCCCAAAAATGTGTTTCCTCATTATCCATTGCTCCAAAATACATGATTTTTGTTATTCAAACATGTATATTCTCATTTATATTAGGTCAATAAAGGTTGATTGTTGATTAATTTAATTCAACTTAGTTATAGTTAAAGTCAACAAAAAAGTGAACGATTTTGAAACTCAAGAAAAAAAATTAGCTTTAGCGGCTGCGTGCAGATGCACGAATCTCATAATATTTTTAGCATAAATTTTAAAGTTTTTCGTAATTTTTTTGAAATTTTGGCGGGAAGATTGAATTTTGTAAAATATTGCTTAGACTGCTTGCGCGCAATTGCGCATCGCATGAAATTTTTGACAAAAATTTTTAAAATCTTTGGCAATTTTTTTTGAAATTTTGGCGGGAAAATTAAAATTTTAAAATATTTAGCTTAGAGAGGCTGCGCGCAACTGCAGCCATCGCATGAAATTTTTGGCAAAAGAAATTACATTTTTTGGCCAATTTTTTTAAAATTTTGGGCGGGAAGATTGAATTTTAAAAATTTTAGCACCGATTTTTTAATTAACACATAATTTTTGAAAATCGGTGTTAAATTAGCACCAGTTTTATGAAAATTATTTTCAAAATACCGGTGCTAATTTAGCAACGATTTTCAAAAAATTGGTGCTAATTTTAAAAAAATGGTGCTAATTTATTTGGAAAAACCGGTGCTAGAGGGGTGTCTTTGTGGTAGTGGTATGTTGCATTTGTTTAAAATGATTTCCCTTACACAAAATACACAACTGCATATTATAGAGTAGAAATAGTATTTCTTGGCTTACAACAAGATTTTCCTAGTCAAACTCATGCATTTGTTACTTACAAATTCATTACTTTATGCCATTCAAATGGGTAATATAATTAAAATGCAATATGAATTGCAGTACATATAAATCATTCATTTATTTCACGCAACACTTCAGCGAAAACAAAATTCTAGAAACATCTTGCTTCCTTCATTAATCATTCAATCACAACGACAAACAAGACAAAACATATTCAATCCTGCACCAATCAGTCCCAAAATAATCTGATTACATTAAATTTTTTTTAAAAACATCCAAAGCTGAACCAAAACATTATCAACACCTTCATTAAAAATTTCAAACATCTACATATCGATCATCATATTCCTAAATTCCAAGAAAAAAGATAGTAGAGGAACGAGTTTTCTTCATGAAATCAACAACCATCTTGTCAACTAACTCGTAAGCTCTCGGATCACCCACCACCTCTTGAATTTTCATCACAGGCTCAATATCTTGATTAGTCCTTTGTCGCACAATTGGACTTGTGATTTCCTTCTCCAAATTATTCACCAAGTTCCACGTGACAACCTCCATGTCTCGTATAAATAATTGGCAAGCTTTATGCACGGTCTAAAAAAATAATTAGAAAACTAATGAATAAACACAACCACAATCAATAACAAAAAAGAAGCAAACACTCACACACAGTACTAGTAACTATGCCACACTGAATGATAAATTATTCAATAATAAGTAAACAAATGCATATCAAAAGCCGCCAAAAACTTACACTATTAGTAATTCCATCGATAATCTCGTTGGATATAAATCCTACTCTAATGGGGTACCCGATGAATCTCGGCTCCCGAGCATCAACATAAGGAATAATAACCCTTGAAGTATCATTTATCCCATATTCAACATTGCATTTTCTTTCAGCCTACCATCTTTGCTCAATGAATGGCACCCATCCTCAACCATTACTCCTCTCTCATATTCCGTCCTCTCAAGTACCTGGGCGCTCTTAAACAAACTCTGGCTACTCTAATACGTATACAAAGGTGCTCTAATGGAATCTCCTTGGCCTCTAAAAGGAAATCTAGAAAAGAACTACAACAAAAACACAAAAACATAGCAACTCACCTAAGAAATACTCTTCCCACATTTAAAATTCCCAACACCTTCTCATAGAAGTTCTAGCTCGTGGCTAAACCAATTTAGATCCTTGATTAATCCTACATTCTCCAAGGCTCCAACCAGTTTCATTTCCACAATATTTATACTAGTTGGAGTAACAAAAGTGCACAAACAATACATCACAAATTATCTTTTAAACAAAACACCACTCTCACTCCATTTCTTAATTTCTTCTAACAAAGTAATTGATGATATGTTACCATGATTATCAGCTTTCATCTCAGCCTTTCATCTCTCTCTCTCTCTCTCTCTCTCTCTCTCTTTATCTCAACATCCTTCGACATAGCCTACCATTATTTTTCACGAACTGCACAGAACATCTAGGAACCCTCAAAATGTAGAATATGTCAAAAACATCACCATGACTAATAATGTACCTGTACCGAGACACTTCTTGCACATAGCAAACATGATTAAACTTGTCTACTAGCTAAGGAATGATTCACGTAGGCAAAGACGAAATTTGGATTAAGAAGCACAGTAAAACTGATGTCTTTAACATCATGTTTCTGCTGTGGAGTTTGCAAGAGATCAACTTTTAGCAATTTTCTTCACAACCCTATAATCAAATCACAATATATTCGGGTTAAACACTAACACATGCGACATTTATACAAACAAAAACAATTTCCATTTTTAAAAAACCAAAAAAAGCCTACAATCACACATAGAATAACTAACTAATATGCACCGAAAGGTAACCAATGAAACGTCTACATTAAAAAAAATAGACGTTATCAGGTTCAACAACACCATTATCATGTTCAGACACTTAAACATGA
Source organism: Rubia tinctorum (assembly GCA_032355605.1). Classification (NCBI taxonomy): domain Eukaryota; kingdom Viridiplantae; phylum Streptophyta; class Magnoliopsida; order Gentianales; family Rubiaceae; genus Rubia; species Rubia tinctorum. Next base: position 4,249 of record JAULKM010112816.1, read on the forward strand.
ACCTCAACTTGATCATTAACATATTCAGGAACCTCACCCTGAACCCCAACATTTCAGAATTATCATTTTCTCGACAAACTTCCTCTTTGTTCTCATTTTCAATGATTTGTGACTGAAAATCATTTTCTTGCATAACATCATATGAATGCACCACCTAGAGCATTGGTGCATTTCCCAACTACAAAAAATCCAAAAGCAAATGATCAAAACATCATTCTAATATATAAAATATTTAGATAAATAAATACAGTATCTAGTGAAAAACACACGCTAAAAACAACATATGCTACATTATAATAAACAAATAGAACACCCAAAACATCCACACATTTGCTGATATCGCCAACAACTTGTCAACATCTAAACCAGCAACAGTCAAAATCAGACAACTCATATTCGCACTAGCATCTAAAATGCTACTCATCAATGAATCATAATTAAAAGATTGGGATCCATAATTTTCATCCTTTTTATTCTTAACAGTAACTTAAACCTTCTCTTCCTAGGCTTCGGAACAACTGTTGGAGCAAGAACCTCTGGAGTCTGTCTTGCATTTAGTCTCATTGACCGGTGAGCCAATTTAGTAACTATACCACACAAAAAAAATAACCGCATATACATAATCATTAAACTAGCAAAAACAAAACTTTAAAAAATAAAATATGTAAAAAAACTACCCTCAGAAACAAACGATTCCCGAATATTTATTATATATTCTTGTGAGAGTACCTCTACCTTTAGTAACTCAGAACCTTCAAACGCTATTTTAGCAACATGTTTTGATGGAGCTCCTGCAAAAAGATATACACACAAAGCACTAGTAATTCCAATATATAACTAAACAAATGTAGTTCCTAATTCAATATACTAAATACACAACAAACAGAAACCAAAAGTCAAACAAACTAATACACACTCGATGCTAATGAATGCAGTATATAAATAAACAAATGCAATTCATAAATTCAAATCAACAATCAGCAGTAAAATGAGAATAATAAGCCTCTTGCAGTTCAACTAACAAGTATACATTCAAAATCAACAATCAACCAAAAAAATTAAAATTAAATTCATATGTAGTACAACTAAAAAATGCACACTGAATATTGAACAATGTAACATATAACAAAACAAATGCAATTCCTAGTTTAGAATAAACAACCAACAACACATGAAAGCAATCATACACATAATAACTAACTCATACACACCAAATACAAATATATGCAATATATAACTAAAAAATATACACATTATAACATCAACCTCACATAAATGCACACTAAGTACAATGCAATATATAACTAAAGAAATGTAATTCAAAATTAACAATCAGCAATATATAAAAGCAATCATACACAGAATAATTAACTTATTCACACTTAATACAAATATATGCAACATATAACTAAACAATGCATATTATAATATCAACCTCACACAATTGCACACTGAATACCAAAAAAAATGCAACATATAACTAAACAAATGCAATCAGTAATTCAAAATTAACAATTAACAACATATGAAAATAACCATACACGGAATAAATAACTCATACACACAAATATATGCAACATATATCTAAACAAATGCATTTTATAACCTCAACCTCACACAAATGTAACATCATCTCATATAACATGTGCAATTTCTATTCAAAAATAACAATAAAGAACAACTAAAACTATAAAGCAATAGAACAAACTCATTCAAATGCGCCATATAACAATTCAAAAAACGAAAAATGAACATACCAGGCAAACTCTCAGGTTTAGCTACAACATATCTTATCCTTTGATGCAAATTTCTAACACATGTAAGGTCACCCTCTCTATAAGAACACTGGTTGGCCATCGACATTATCTAAAGATGAATTTAGTTTGAAAAACATACAGAACCCTAACAATCGAACAAACCTAAATGAACGAAACGAACAAAACAACCTCAAATAGAGAACAACGTTGAAGTTTAGGCAAACCCACCGACAACGATAAGGAAACGACTAAGGTTTGAGTGAAGAAATAACAACAAAATGCATAACAAAATACGCGCAATGGCGATGGGAGAATGATAGCGGATAACGAAGGTAGAGAACGACTGATGCGAGTAGCGTATGATACGAGAGGGCACATGCAATGACGGGCAGAGGTTGCAAGATAGCGAGAATACAGAAAATGTAAAATGAAATATGAAAACTAAAAAATGAAAATTTTTATTTATATAATACCCTATAATTCAGTTAATTAAAAAATAAACTCCCATTTGCATTCAAGTCCCCGGGTTTCCTAGAGCGAGGCCTAGCATGCCTAGTTTCACTGCTAAGTGATTCCTACAACTGCGTCGTCTGGGGGAGGGAGGGGTTCGCGTGTGTATGAGTATGGTGTTACTCGAAAGTGTACCTAGTTTCATTACTAAGCGATTCTTACAACTACTTCCTCCAGGGGGAAGGTTCTGCGCACATATGAGCATGGTGTTATTCGAAAATGTACCTTTGCAGCTTGATTTTCTTGGGTTTTCTCATGTTGCAGTATTCTTGGCCTAATACACTTTCTCCTTCCTTTTGACCAATGCTACTATTTCGTGCCCTTGTCATCAGTTTGCCTTGTAAAGCTTGCTTGCTTAAGCCTATGCCATCATTGCAGTCTTTATTTGTCCATTTTCGCAAACTCGTTGTTTGTTCTAACTGTAATTTTTTGTTCACTTTGGATTTATCCATCCAGTTTATAGCTCATTGTATCTACCGTATATTTAGTTCCTTATTTTTGTTTATTTAGTGAATGGTGTCTGCTTCATTATTTGATAGTTTGTTTAGTGGACGGTGGTTCATGGGTGGTCTCCTACGTTTCCTAAGGACCATCAAAACCTTGAAAGAAAAAATCTTCCTCACAAATGGCGCTATTGATGTGGGGGAATCCTTCCAGGCAATTGCAGACTCCAGGGTCGGCCGGACGGATCCTACTTCTCAGAGCACATGCAGGAAATTCGGTGATGTCTCTAGGGAGAAGGCTCCGACACTCTAGTTAGTGTAGGTGTTTTATTTTGCATGTGGTGTAGAAAAAAAGTCACTTACCTTGGTTTGGTGTTCTACGTCTTTATATATCGAACTTTTATTTATGTGACCATGGCTCGCATAATGTTCTCCACTCTTCTAGATCGTGGTTTAGTAAACAGGCTCATGGTGTGTGGTATTTTTGCACTTTTCCCAGGATAAGTTATTTGTTAGCATGTGGACTTAGTTTGCTTTTGAATGGTTAGCGGGCTGGTAGCAAGTTGGTTCTTATGTCGAGGCTTTACGAGATGGGTATATACCATAGGGTAATCTTGAAGGTCATGCCCTTTGTTTGTAGCAGCTAGGTGGTCAATGCCCCCCCTAGAGATAGTAGACGAGGTACTAATGTTGCGAGTTGTACATGATGTACTCTAGAATGGGTATTCAAGGTGGGTCCTAGTGAGCCATGCTACTCCCAGATTTAATTTACTAGCGTGTTGTTAAATTTATTAATCTTAAAACTTCGATACAAAAACTAAGGATTACAGCAAGAAGTGTATCCCTAAACTACAAATCCCTCCCTATGGAAAATTACGAATCTCAAACCCATTATATCAAAAATGACTTAAGTCCCTAAATGTATGCCAGTGAAGCTATAAAAGGCCCAAAACCCTATGCATTCATTTAAAACAATTCTCAATTTTAATAGACCCAAAGACGTATGTGATGTTCAAATCATATCAAGATCATTGAAGTAACTTTTAGCCTATAAGAAGATCAAAATTACATTGAAGTGTTTCTCCAACTATCTTAATCGAATTCCATAAACTAAAAGCCAATACAAAAGAACCTTTATTTCATTAAATCCAAGTAAACACACTCTCTTTTACAACCTTCCACTTAATGTCATGATATCATTCTTAAGACCTCCAAGTCTATCACTATACATATCCAAAATTTTGAGTTGCTCTCCAAGATCACTCTTTCATTCCTCCTCGAAATTCTCTACCATGGATCTAATATCTGAGAGACTCATGTATAGAAGTTCTTGCTCGAGTTTTTCCATTCTGAATCTAAAATGACTCTTCCACCTCCCTCTAGGTGAGCCATTGTTAATTTGATTCCACATGTAAATGGAATCTTCAAGCAATTTCCTTATAAAACATGAACTCATATTGGTGCTTCTGTTGTCACTTATTCTACAGCATCAAACGTATACAAACCGGCCCCATGTATAATAGATCCCATAAACTAATGTAAATACCAAAAAATAAAATGCCCATGAACTTTGAACCTATCCGATAAATATATAAAGTGTGAACATGTAAAATTTTTCACAAATTAGGAACCACGTAAGACTCATACTTACTCGTGTATAACATACCCCAAAAATATATGTATATACCCGTGGACATGAAATCCAATGAGCCCTTAGTTATCATGAACATAACACCCCTCGAACTTAGAGAGGTCCCATAAACAAGTTGCCTCACGAACCTATATAGCCCCGTGAACAACTTACCCAAGAAACTTATGTATATACCTGTGAACCTGAAACCTACCCCATGAGCATATAACCAGATGAACTTAGTTTCACCTGAACATGAAACCACAAGAGAGATTGTTTTATCATAATTCCCTTAAAGTAGAAAATAACATATAATCATAAGCTATTTCCAAACAATGTGCAAAGAACCCAAAATAGAATCTAGTGAGCCAAAAAAAGCTCCACATCAATGTTCTATTGTTTTACATCCTTTCACTTAGTGTCATGAAATCGTGCTTAATACCTCCAAGTTTATCGTAGTACATATCCAAAATGCGGACTTGCTTTTCAAGATCACTATTCCTTTCCTCCTCAAAATTCTCTACCATGGCTCTAATATATCAGAAACTCATGTTCATGCGTTCTTGCTCGAGTTTCTTTCAGTCTGAAACTATGAGGACTCTTCCACCTCCATCTAGATGAGCCATTGTCAATTTGATTCTACATGGAATCTTTAGAAAATTTCCTTCTGCAACATGAACTCATACATGTGCTTCTGTTGTCGCTCGTTCTTCAACATCAACTCATACTGCTGAATACCCGTGAACAATACACCCACATAACTTATACAAAATCTTGTGTATAATAGACCCCCATAAACTCATGTAAATACCTAAAAATAAGATATCCCATGAACTTTGAACCAACCCGTGAATAATATAAAACATGAACATGTAAATTTCCCCGTAAATTATGAACCACGTAAACTTATACTTATGCATGTAAAACGTACCCCAAAAACATATGTATATACCCTTGAACATGAAATCCAATAAACCCCTATCGTGAACATAAAAAACCTTGAACTTAGAGAGGTCTTGTAAACAAGTAGCCCCATGAACATATATAGCCTCGTGAACAACTTACCTTAGAAACTTATGTATATACCCGTTAACCTGAAACCTACCCCTTGAACATAGAACCCCATAAACTTAGCTTCATTTGAACATGAAACCAAAAGAGAAATTGCCATATCATAGTTCCCTCAAAGTAGAAAATAGTAGGTCATCAAAACATATTTCCAAACAATGTGCAGGGGACTCAAAATAGAATATAGTAAGCCAAAAACTTAACTCCATATCAATATTATATGGTTTTACAACTTTCCACTTTGGTCATGACATGATGCTTATTACCTCTAAATTTATCGCAGTACATATCCAAAATTCCGAGTTGCTATTCTCTACCATGGCTCTAATATCTGAGAGACTCATGTTCAGGCATTCTTGCTCGAGTTTCTTTCATTTTGAAACTAGGATAACTCTTCCACCTCCGTCTAGATGAGCCATTTTTAATTTGACTCCACATGTACATGGATCTTCCGTCAATTTCCTTCTGCTGCATGAACTAATAGTGGTGCTTATGTTTTCACTCATTCTTCAGCATCAACTCATACTGCTGAGTACCCGTGAACAATATACCCACCTAGATTATACAACCACTTGTATGATAGGCCCTATAAAATCATGTAAATACATGAAAAAAAGATACCCCATGAACTTTGAACCTACCTGTGAATAATATGAAGCGTGAACCTGTGAATTTCCCCTTAAAAATTAGGAACCGCGTAAACTTATACTTACGCATGTACAACGTACCCAAAAACATATGTATATACTCGTGAACATGAAACCCAATGGACCCTTATCGTGAACATAACACCCATTGAATTTAGAGAGGTCATGTGAACAAGTTGTCCTATGAACCTATATATCCTCGTGAACAACCTACCCTAGAAACTTAAGTATATACCTGTGAACCTGAAACCTACCCCTTAAACATATAACCCTATGAACTTAGCTTCACTTGAACATGAAACCACAAGAGAGATCGTTTTATCATAGTTCTCTCAAAGTAGAAAATAATAGATCATCAAAACCTATTTCCAAACAATGTGCAAGTGCCCAAGAATCTAGTAATCCAACAACTTAAATCCACATCAATATTCTATGGTTTTAGAACCTTCCACTTAGTGTCAAGACATTATGCTTAATACCTCCAAGTTTATCATAGTACAGATCCAAAATGCCAAGTTGCTCTTCAAGATCACCCTTCCATTCCTCCTCAAAATTCTCTATCATGGCTCTAATATCCGATAGACTTCTATTCAGGCATTCTTGCTCGAGTTTCTTCCATTATGAAAGTAGGATGACTCTTCCACCTCCGTCTGGACGAGCCATTGTTAATTTGATTCTGCATGTATATGGACTCTTTAAGCATTTTTCTTCTGCAGTACGAACTCATACTGGTGCTTCTGTTGTTGCTTCTTCTTCAATGTCAACTCATACAATTGAATAATACCCCTTGAACAATATACCAACCTAACTTATACAAATATTGTGTATAATAGACCCTATAAACTCATATAAATACCCAAAAATAAGATATATGAATTAACCTATGAATAAATTAAAGTTTGAACATGTAAATTTCCCCGTAAATTAGGAACCACTTAAACTTATACTTACCCGTGTAGAACGTACCCCAAAAACATATGTATAGACCCATGAACATGAAACCCAATGAACCCTTATCATGAACCTAACACCCCTTGAACTTAGAGAGGTCCCGTAAACAAGTTGCCTTATTAACCTATATAGCCCCGTGGACAACCTACCCTAGAAACTTATGTATATACCCGTGAACCTGAAACCTACCCTTGAACATATAACCTAATGAACTTAGCTCCACTTGAACATGAAGCCACAAGAGAATTTTTTATCATAGTTCCCTAAATAGAAAATAATTGGTCATCTAAACCTATATTCTAAACAATGTGCAGAGAACCCAAAATAAAATTCAGTAAGCCAAAAACTTAACTCCACATCAATATTCTATGGTTTTACAACCTTCCACTTAGTGTCATGACATCATGCTTAATACTTCCAAGTTTATCGCAGTACAAATCCAAAATGCCGAGTTGCTATTTAAGAACACTCTTTCATTCCTCCTCAAAATTCTCTATCATGGCTCTGATGTTAGAGAGACTTATGTTCAGTCGTTCTTGCTCAAGTTTCTTCCATTCTGAAACTTGGATGACTCTTTCACCGCCGTCTGGATGGTCATTATTAATTTGATTCTACATGTACATAGACTCTTCAGGCAATTTCCTTCTGCAGTATGAAATCATACTGATGCTTCTGTTGTCGCTCCTTCTTTAGCATCAACTCATACTGCTGAATAATACCCCGTGAGAAATATACCCACCTAACTTATACAAACCCCATGTATAATAAACCCTATAAACACATATAAATACCCGAAAACAAGATATTCAATAAACTTTGAATTAACCTATGAATAAATTAAAATATGAACATGTAAATTTCCCCGTAAATTAGGAACCACTTAAACTTATACTTACCCATGTAGAACGTACCCCAAAAACATATGTATAGACCCATGAACATGAAACCCAATGAACTCTTATCGTGAACCTAACACCCCTTGAACTTAGAGATGTCCCGTAAACAAGTTTCCTCATCAACCTATATAGGCTCGTGAACAACCTACCCTAGAAACTTATGTATATACCTGTGAACCTGAAACCTACCCTTGAACATATAACCCCATAAACTTAGCTCCACTTGAACATGAAGCCACAAGATAATTTTTTTCTCATAGTTCCCTAAAAAAAAAGGCCATCAAAACCTATTTCCAAACAATGTGCAGAGAACCCAAAATAAAATCTAGTAAGCCAAAAACTTAACTCCACATCAATATTCTATGGTTTTACAACCTTCCACTTAGTGTCATGACATCATGCTTAATGCTTCCAAGTTTATCGCAGTACAAATCCAAAATGCCGAGTTGCTCTTTAAGAACACTTTTCCATTCCTCCTCAAAATTCTCTATCATGGCTCTAATGTTAGAGAGAATCATGTTCAGTCGTTCTTGCTCGAGTTTCTTCCATTCTGAAACTTGGATGACTCTTCAACCACCATCTGGATGGTCATTATTAATTTGATTCTACATGTACAGGAACTCTTAAGGCAATTTCCTTCTACAGTATGAAATCATATTGATGCTTCTGTTGTCACTCCTTCTTTAGCATCAACTCATACTACTGAATAATACCCCGTGAGAAATATAACCACCTAACTTATACAAACCCCGTGTATAAAAGACCCTATAAACTTATATAAATACTCTAAATGAACTTTGAATTTACCCATGAATAAAATAAAGCATGAACACATAAATTTCCATGTAAATTAGGAACCACGTAAACTTATACTTACCCTTGTACAACGTACCCCCAAAACATATGTATATACCCATGAACATGAAACCCAATGAACCCTTATCGTGAACCTAACATCCCCTGAACTTAGAGATGTCCCATAAAAAAGTTGCCACATGAACCTATATAGCCCCGTGAACAACCTATCCCATACTACAATAAACATGTTTGACTGCAAATATATGTAACTACAGACAATAACAACTTATAAAAAATGATATTAAGAAACTTAATGTTACGACGAATCAAACAGTATCTCATACGATAATATTATTGCTCGTATATTTATTCAAATATATGGTCAAAGTTTGAAAACTTTGACAAATTTGACCGGAAAATAGATTCCTTTCAAGTTAGAAAGGGACAAAGGTAAAATGTTAATATATCATTTTGAAGTTTATATTCAATAATTTTATGTTAAGTATAATTTAATTTTCCAATGATATAACACTTATAAATTGTTATTAAAAATGTATTTAGTGAGTAAAAAAGGAATATTGAGATTGTAGTGTGTAATTGAATAACATATATAGAATATTAATTACAATATAGTTTTTGTATTTTATCAATGTTTCCTAATTTTGATTGTTATTAACTTACCTGAATTTAGGTTCAAAAATAATATATACAATCCTAATTTTCCAATAGTAAACAATATACCATAATTTTTCAAGTTTTGAACATATTTCCAACTTGATTTAGAGCTTAGTAGTGTAAATAGTGATGTTTGTCGTTTTAAAAAATACTGATATTTTTTCCCCAAACTGCCATGAGTGTATAAGTTTCTTTGATTGCTAGCCACCAGAACCGAGAGACAAAATCCCATGGCATTCAGAGATGACAAGGAAATTCAACAATTTAGTACTAAAGAGTGAAGCAAGCATTGAAGCAAGAAGAATTTTTGAAGAATCCTTTGACAAACACTCAACCACCATCAACTTCATACCTCACATGAGGAAGAGCCTACAGTTTCATAAACCAACACAACGATTCAAGCAGGAAGCAAAGTTGCACCGGCTATCCTTAATCCAGAACATACAAAGACAAAAGGAAGAAAAAAAAGCAAAATTGGTAATTGAAAGGAAGAAGTCAAGTGCCAATGAATTTGACTCCAATACACCAAACCCTCATCTGTTTTGATCAGTTTTGTGCAAACATGAAATTGTTTTGTTTAGGTAGTTATTTAATGTTATATTGAAGTGTTGTGATTATGTATTGAGCTAAACTTAACTAGAACATCATGATATTACGTAAGAACCTCATTTCCAGTTGAGGGACATCATTAGTATTTGACATTCATGGGTTACCAGTTTTAACACTATGCAAAGTATGTTGCTCTATAAGTTAGAATTTCAGTGCTTCTATGACAATCAACATAATACACAAAGTGAACCTCATCATAAAATATGTGAAGCTCATTTGGGTCATGAAAGAACTTAAAATTTATTAACTACATGTCTTACATCAAAGTGAAGGGAAACAAAACTCAACATCAAGTTTAGATTTTGCAAAGAAGTTTATCTTTCACGAATGAGGTAAGATCAAAATTTACGTGGTACTTGTCTATAATTAGATGAGTGTTACATTAAAAAAAATATGCAAGAACATCAGCATAATTCAAAGAAACCTTGTTCCCGAACATAGAATCGTCAATTGGTCAAAACAACATGGACAAAATAAAGCCAAACTGTGAACATCAATTCAAAAGAACACATCCTGGATAAAATATTTTCAACTCATTAATCCAGTATTCAAAAACATCCAAACACAATTCAAATCATTATAATCTCAAAAATTCTAACCATCAATAATTAATTATTTGAAGAATAACCAAATATCAAAACATCACGGCCACTAAAGCTAAACATTCTTATTAGAATTTTGGCTATTGAAAATAAACCTAAGAAGGTTGAATGAAGGCAGCTCAGCATTCTTTGCCTTATCCTCCAATACATCGTTCACCATCGCATCGATTCGAGCAATTGTCTTAGAAGTATAGGTGTCCTAAGAAGCCATCGGCAGTTCAAGGTCCACCTTTATTGATTATGGCCACAACATCTGCATACTGGTCACTGGAAATAACAACAAGTCTCTTAAACTTCAGTGTCGCAACATCCAAAGGCTACCCAACAAAAAAATGTACATAAAAAATCAAAGCGATCAAGAACAGAAACTCAGTGTACCATCAGATAACTCCATCTTAATACAGTAACGCTTGGTGCTTTTCGAACTCGATGGCCCAGCTGTTGAAGTATTATCGCTAATGGGAACGACACCAATCATTATGCCATTATCAGTTAATGGGAAATGATGAGTGTCTCTCAGAAAACTAGTATATCCTTCACGGCTAAACAAATCACAGAGCATTTTTACCTATTATGTATTCTGGTGCTGATGTAAATGAAGCTCAATAACATCGACAACTCCAAGAATTTGGTAGGGATAAAATAAAGGTAGATATGGAATGATCAGACACACATTCACACAATTGAACTTTTTAGAATTCTTAACCCTATACACAATTACACAAAATCTCTTCAGCATACAACCACACCAGTTGTGTCTAGAAATCATATCCATATCCTTCAATGAACTCATGATCTATATATCAGCACTACTCTTTTGCAGTAGGGGCTGAAAAATAAGAAACAACAAACATCACAAACACTCTCTTAAACTCATCCATCTGATCATCAACCACAAAATCTAGAAACACAATGTACAAATTCTTAACAGCTATGACACCTTCTTTCGAAGCATATTTCTAAAACCAAATAGCCCTAATATAATCATCATCAGCAACATCGTCTTAAGGAAATCCCTTATGAAAAACCTCAACCACTGCCCGGTCAGAATTAGGAAGTTGGAACATGTCATAAACATCATTCTTATCAACAGGATACCTCTCACTATCTACATCATGGACAAGAGAAGTGGTATTGAAATTTTTTACCAAAAAATTAACCAAATATTTTGGCACATATCTAATATTGTACTTGAGCAAACAACCGAAACCAATTTCTTCAACTACCCTAATATGAGTCGGGGTCCACTCCTCTATTACCTCAACAAACTTATCAAACTAGCATGTGGTCTTGAAAGTAGCACTAGAAAAAAAACAAAATCACAACCTCAAACTTGAAAATACAAACCTCATGAATAGATTTTTTTACCATAATGATAACTCAAACTGATAACTAAATAGAACATTAGTAAAGAGTACCACAAAACTCAAACTCACCTATCCCCAGGGATCGTAGTCACCATCTCTAATTTGGCTTTCTTCTTCAACTTCTTCTCCATAACTGGAGACTTATCAGTTGCGTGCTTGCCAAAAGCATTCTTACCCCGACGCTTCTTCAAACTAGAAGCAACAACATTTTCTTCGGCATTAATGAATTTTTGAACAATTTTACCCAAGCATGCATCAACAGTCATGAGGTCAAAGTCCTACACCATTTTATTTAGAAATTTAAATAAAAACCATAATATCCCCATTGAAGATATCATTTTTTTTGTACACAAACTATGCCTTCGGGGAGTGGCATCCCATGCATCAATATCATTTCACCAGAAAAGAATCTACATACAAGATTACAACACAACTTAAATCAAAACACGAATAATCATATGTCATTTTTGTCCGATTTAAAATAAAATATAAATAATAACAATAAAATGAAACTACAATTTATTGAATTCAACTTAGAATTGGACTTGTAACTAATCAAAGGGTAAATGTTTTTAATCAAAAAGACAAATGGGCCAAATATTGTAGTATCAAGGATGTATTTGTTTTTTTTGTTTTTCCCACCTCAAATTTGTGCATACGAAATGGTCTCTCTCATCACATGTTGTTTCATTTATAATAACATACGCTAGGGCTAGCCAACCTATATTTACCTCTTACTTCCCTTTTCATTTCCTTTTTTCTTTTTGTACTTGTCATTTCTTCTTCCTTATTGTTTTTCCCCATTGTTTTCCTTTTTATTATCATATTTTTCATTGTGTTCTGATTTGTTTTTTGGTGGATTTTTTTAATGATTTATTTACTTTCAGGCTGTAACATTTTTGTTTTTCTCAGTTTAAAAAAGGGTATGATTTAAAATATTTTTTATGCCAGGCATTGGATTAGAATTTGTTCGTTATTACATGTTTTTCCAGTGATCCATTTATAATAAATGGTCTAATAAAACTTGATCAATTTCACATGATGTTGTTTGGTTAATATGATAATATAAAAGGGTGGATTCCCTAATATTTCTGTCATGTGTACTCGTTCCCTAATTCAACTTGTACATAATCATAAATATCTCCAATGGTATATTCAGTAATGCCAAGTCATGGTGTATGTACTTCCACTACAGAATTGTTCATGCGCAAAAAAAGTGGATGAAAATTAAAGACAACTTCCTATCTACTGAGGTGCCTATACCTGCTACTGAGGTTCATGCTTCAAATGGTGATGGCAAGGGTAATGTTGATGATGAGTTAAATGTTGTTAGTAGTCTTTGTAACTCCTGCTTCAGATTGTAGGCTTTAGTATTTTGTTGGTGTTATGTTATTTTTTTAAACTGTGTTTTGCTTTCAATGCAGTTTCTAATCCTTCGAGGGCCAACAAAATGGAGCCTTCAGCTGATTTTCCCTGGAAAGTGCTATATAAGATATAAGTGTAAAACATGTAAATAAGTGACTGCTTTTGTGCCAAAGAACCTTACCCAAACATGCATCAACAATCATAGGGTCAAAGTCCTACAACCTTCCCAGTCTTTTAACTCTTCAAGTTCTTGGAAGTTGCAACCTTCCCCATATTTTTACTCTTCAAAATAGGGATATTCTTCCTTAGACTCTTTTAATCCTCCCAAATTTCCAGCCACAGCTTACTTCACCTGAGGGGCATAGTTAATCCAATCTTAAACTTCATCATCAAAACCTGCATCATCCTCATTTTCAGAAATATCTTCATCATCATTATTCCCATATTCTTGATGACTAATATCTTCTAATGTACGTCATTGTCCAGTCGATTGTAATTATCACTAGCAAAATTCATTGCAGATGCGAAACAAACAACAACAAAAAGAAAAGTGATCAAGAAATGTAATAATGAAATCAACATCAAAATCAAAGAACATCATTTAAAATATAGAAGGAAAATACATTTTAAAAAAACTTATCAACAATAGCAGCATCCAAGAAAAATAGTCAATTTGCTTAGTGTTAACCTCATCAGTTGCATGGCTAGTCTCATTCATTCATCGTCAACATCATCCACATTCAACTCAACATTTACAGTGTCATGTTGCATTGCTTCAATACTAGAATCAATTTCATTACCTTTACCATTCAACTCAGCAGCATCAACTGTACCCGCATCAATCAAAACCTTATCGCCATCAGCATCAATAATATCAATCTTAACATCGGAATTGACATCATCATCAGAGTCTATATCCAAAATGAAACATAGAAGAAAAAATAAGTAACATCAGTAAAAATGAAGCCTGAAATGTTAAAGACTCACATCCCTCACTATCAGATTTATCTGGACACCTAAGCAGCTAGCTTCTTTGGCACAAAAGCAGTCACTTATTTACATGCTCTACACTTATATCTTATATCGTACTTTCCAGGGAAAATTAACCGAAGGCTCCATTTTGTCAACACTCAAAGGATTAGAAACTGCATTGAAAGCAAAACACAGATCAAAAAAATTAAAATACATAACACCAACAAAATACTAAAGCCTACAATCTGAAGCAGGAGTTACGAAGACTACTAACAACATTTAACTCATCATAAACATTACCCTTATCGTCACCATTTGAAGCAGGAACCTCAGTAGCAGATATAGGCACCTCAGCAACAACATTAATAACATTTGGAGTAGAATTATCAACACCAGCAACAGAAGACTCAACATTTCCACACACAGTCGAACCTGTATAAAAAAAACACAATATTAAATAATTATAAAAGGTTACGTCAACAAAGCAAAAACTAAAAAAAATTAAAGACTTGCAACCCTCTTCAATATTTTCATTAAAAGTCTCACCAATAGCCACATTAACTTCATCATCGGCCACATCAATTGCAGCATTGGCAGCAACAACATAAACCTTAACATTTCCAGAAACAATTAAACCAGTATTAAAATCAAAACACAGAAATCAACAAATAGACAAGGTAACATCAGAAAAAAAACTTGAAACATGAAAGTCTTACACCCTCTTTAATATTTTCAACATGAGCCCCAATAGTAACATGAATCTCAGTACTAGCATGGCCAACAGAAACCTCAACATTTTCAGAGACAATCGAACCGGTATCAAAACCGAAACACAAAATCAACTAATAGAAAAGGTAACATGAAAAGCAAAAACTAAAACCTCAAATATGAAAGACTTACAACTCTTTTCAAGATTTTCAGCATGAGCCTCAATAGAAGTCACATGAATCTTCGCAATAGCACTTGGATCAACACTTTCAGCCGCAGCAGAAGCATTTGCATTAGCATTATCGACAAGAATCATAAACCCCTCAAGATTTTGAGAGGCAGTAGAACATGTAAGAAAGCCAAAAACAAAGACATCAGCTAATAAGAAAGGTAACATCAACAAAGCAAAAACAAAAACCTGATATATGAAACACTTACAACCATCCTCAAAATTTTCAACACCTGCCGCCTTCAGTGACTGATCTAAATCACAACCTCTATCATCAGTATTTGTGTACACCATAAATGTACATTTCTTAACTTTGTGAGCCTTTAGGATTCCATACATAGATCTAGTAATCTTTTTATCAATTCTTTTTCTCGCACATGACTTCTCTTCACAGGTCTGCGAACAACTAGCACATATTCATCAACCTGAACAAAATTAGCCAAAGAAGTCAAAGGTAAATTCAATTTTCCCAATACGACTCTGCATAGTATCAATTTGTGTACGAGAGCGAGTAATACACCGACTAACAACATGTGCATCGATCAGACAACCCTGCAAAAAAAGCAAACATCAAATTAGAAAGCATCAACAACATAATGAAGCAATAGTAAAACACATCAGTAATAAATGATAGGTTAGTAGCAAACAAATGAAAATCATCATTACTTGAACTCAAAATAAAGGTCAACAACTTATAATGTAATATCTTCAAATAATGGAAGAACGCCATCAAAAGGTTGGCATAACTCACACCTCAACATGTTAGTCATAAATATCATCAAAAATTTCAAATGTGGAAAAAGATTCAAACTACAATAAAAACCGCCAAAACTCAGTAGATTAGTTGAAATCAACATGATAAAATATGCTAAGAATAATTAGGAATTAAAAGATAAACCTTAACGAATCTAACATCAGCATGAAAAATTGAACCTTTCGCTCAAAAAACTGAATCTTCGACACTAAAAAATGGAACGAGACTCTGTTTCAACATGAAGAACATATGCTTTTCTCTAACAACACAAAAAGCCCAAAAAAGCCGTCAACACAACATCAGTAACAAAAAGAGAAAAACATCAATTAAAACCCTAACATAAACACAACAAAGTTCAAAAATTGTCCGCACACACAGAAAAATATGAAAACCCACAATAGCATACCAACACCGTTTTCTGATAGTGATGTTCGCAAGCTATGTCTCGATCCTCTCAGTGAGGCATTTCCTTTAGGCTGCGACGAAGAAGCACGCCTCGAAGCGAACATGAAAATGGCACAAATTAGGGCAAAAACAACATCAACTCTGAAACCACAAGCGAAATGAAAAATACAAAAATGTAGAGACAATAATCTAACATCACATGTCAAATGGACAAAATAACTTGATCCACTTCAGGGGTAAAATTGTTGGAGATTATATTGAAAATAATAAATAGGGGTTATTTTGGTCATTTTCATCCCAATCAACACTGAAATTTAACCCCCACCACTTCAAGGGTAAAGTTGTCCGAGTTTATATTGAGAATTAAAATAAGAGTATTTTGATCATTTTCAGTCCAGTCAACACCGGAATTTGATTGTGAACACCTGTATTTGACTATAAGGGGTACTCCCTCCAGTCCCTTATTTATGTTCCTATTTTTTGACATTTTTTAACATATGTTTGACCACTGATAAGTTTAGTTTCATATGATAACGGATTATAAAATTTTACTTTTTAGAAATTACACGTTACGAAGAATTCAAATACATCTCACATGATATCCATTATTGTACACAACAAAAGTTATCGATGGTTAAACATGCTATAAAAAAGTGCAATCAAAGGGAGTCATATACAATGGACCGGAAGGAGTATGAATTTTTTTTAGTCCATGTCGGTCGAAGGGTCCACATCCACTTTCGAAAATGAATGCATTTAAAAAAAAAGAAAAAAAGAAAAGGGAACACACCGTTTGGGCATGAAACAAGACGGCGCTCAAAATAATAGTGGTGTCAGGTGTGAATAAGCTGCTCCCTCCAGTTTCTTTATATTGACATTCTTTCCTTTTTTGAATAGTCTTTTTATATTGACACTTTTCTCTTTTGGTAAATCCTAGATGACAAATTCTTGGGAAATACGGTCTTTCCATAATCTTATAGAAAGACGGAGTTTAATTATAATAATAAAAGATAAAAGGTCTTTGTTGCAATATTAAAGTTATATTATTCAACGTGCAGTGGTTATAAATTTTATAACTCGGTTCATACAACCAAAAATTTTTATCTTAATTTCTTCTAATTTACACTTTAAATTTTGATCTTTCCATGACTTATGGAAAGACATCTTTTAGGTGACGAACTCATCCTAGATTACCTCCTTCAACTAAATTTATTGTTTACACTCCTAATACAATCTACTCACGTAACCAGGCTCTGTAGATCCCACTGTAGGAGCAGTACATTCCTCTTTTCCGTCTCTCTTTTACCCTTCTTTCCCAAAATTTCAAAATAAAAGGAGGAGAGAATCGGCTTTTTTTTTACCAATTCTCTTGGTTTTGCGAACTGGATTGCTTGAATAGTAAGTTATTCTTGTTGCCCATTATCTAAGTCCTCCAACTGATGCTACTCACAATTTGGCTTTCTCGATCACCGGTCACGCATAGAAATTGAATTTTCATTTTGAATAAATTTTGTGGGTTTCTGAGTCTTTGATCAAGATTTGTAAGCTTGGAGGATCACTTTGAACTTGGAGTCTACTTCGTTTGTTAATCAGTGGATGTGGCATTTGTTTGATCAAGCTGAAATTAGGGCTTTACTCAGTTTTTTTTCTTGTTTCGTAGGAAATAGGCATCTAGCTAACATTTTATGTTTATGGATCAGAAGGATGACCGCACGTACACTTTTTTGCTGAATCTGGCATTGGGATGTAGCACAAATAGCAGCCATCAAGATTTTGTTTTAGGTTCACACCGCAATTTTGATCAATATGGGCTCGATGGACAACATTGTTGATCATCAACCTGTGCAAAGTGATGTCAGCGCTGTTCACCATGCTCCAACTAATAGAGATGATGAAGGTGGAGGAATAATCCATGATCATGGGACAGAAAGAGTTGGATTCTTAACGGCTCTGGAGACTGGGACCCC